>WOXC01011087.1:0-39544 GCA_011680675.1 Gymnobelideus leadbeateri | reverse complement strand
GAAGATAAGCAATTTAGTATGTGTTGTACATGTATATCTATGCAAAACATTACCATAGTAGATATATTGTAAAAGACTGCTTATATTTCCCTCCCACCCATCTCACCTCCCACCTGGTCCATTCCCTACTTTGATCCTGTCCCTCTTTGATAGTGGGTACTTCCAACCTCCCCTCACTCCAGAATGCCCTCCCCTCCATCATCCCCTCTCTCATCCTCCTTCCCTCTACTCTCCTGCAGGGTGAGATATCCCATTTAGTTATGTATGTCATTCTCTCCTTGAGCCAACTTCAATGAGAATATGGTTTTGCCTTTTTGCATTCCTGTTCTTCCTCTCCCCTGCAACTACTTCCCCTTGCCTCTTCTACATGAGATAGTTTACCCTATGCTCTTTCCCCATCTCCTCTTGCCACTTTCCTCTCTCACCTCTTGACTTCACCCCTTAAGAATCATCCCTTCCCATTAAATTCAACCTGTGCCCTCTATCCATGTATACATGTAAACATAGGCCCATGTACCCTTCTTCAATTATTTTCATAATGAGAAAGGTTTCGTTAGACACAGTTATTGTTCTTCCATGCAGAAATGTAAATAGTTCAACTTTGATAAGTTCCTTTTGATTACTTCTGATTGATTACCTTCTCAAGCATCTCTTGCTTCTTGTGTCTGAATGTCAAATTTTCTATTCAACTCTGGTTTTGTCCTCAAGAATACTTGAAAGTCCTCTATTCCACTGAATGACCATATTTTCCCCTGAAACAAAATACTCAGTTTTGCTGGGTCAGTGACCCTTGGCTTCAATCCCAGCTCTTTTGCCCTCTGGAATATCATATTCCATGCCTTTCTATCCCTCAGTGTAGAAGCTGCCAGGTCCTGGGCTATTCTGATTGTATTTCCACAATACTGAAATTGTTTATTCCTGGCTGCTTGGAGTATTTTCTCCTTGATCTGGGAATTCTGGAACCTGGCTACACTATTCCTGGGAGTTTTCTTTTTGGGATCTTTTTCAGGAGGTGCTCTGTGAATTCTTTCAACCTCTATTTCACCCTCTGAGTCTAAAACATCAGGGCAATTTTCCTTGAGAATTTCTTGAAGGGTAATTTCTAGGTTCTTTCTTTGATCATGGCTTTCAGGTAGTCCAATAATTTTTAAATTATCTCTCTTGGATCTATTTTGCAGGTCAGTGGTTTTTCCCATGAGATATTTCACATTGCCTTCTTTTCTTTCATTTGTTTGGATCTGCTTAACAGCATCTTGATTTCTCATAAAGTCACTAGCTTCCATTTGCTCCAGTCTAACTCTGAGGGAATGAATCTCCTCATTGAGCTTTTGAGATTCTTTTTCCATCTGGCAAATTTGGCTTTTTAAGGCATTCTTCTCCTCATTGCCTTTCTGAGCCTCTTTTGCCATTTGAGTTAGTCTATTTTTTAAGGTGTTATTTTCCTCAGTCAGGCTGTTGACTGTCATTTCATACTTTTCTTGCATCTTTCTCATTTCTCTTCCCAATTTTCTCCCACTTCTCTTATCTGCTTCTTAAGGTCCTCTATGGCCTGTAGCCAGCTTGTATTTTCATTTGAGGCTTTGGTGCAGCAGTTCTGACCTCACAGTCCTCCTCCATGCTTTGATCCTCTTTGCCCCTAAAATAGGAGTCCAATGTTGAATTTTTCTGTTTATTTTGTTTCTTTTGCCTAGGCATGTTGCCATTTAAATACTTGACATTTGGGCTTGTTGCCACAGTAGAACTCTGCCACCAGACAGGAGAGCTTCCATCCCAAATGTGGGGTCTTCAAAATTTCTGCCAGTTGGGTGGCCTCTGTAAAGCCTCCACCCACTCTGGCAAATTGGATACCCACCCCAAACTTCCCCCGCAGACCACAATCCAGATCCAGGTAGTTTAAAACAAGGGCCATTAACCCCCCCGACTGATTGCTGGATCTTCCTACAGTTTGCAGACCAGGAGCTAGAGCCACCACTGACACTGCAAAATGGCTTCTGTGCTGCTTTACTTCAGCAGATTTTCACTCCCAGGGGAGGAAGTGGACGTGTTCCCCAAATACTGGTCCCAAAGTCCATAGGGCACTAACCTCTCTCTTTGTCCTAGGCATAACTATGCAGATAATTCTGGAATCACCACAGCTGCTGGTGTTCTGGGTCCCTCCAGCCGGCTTCTGGCCCAGCCACCCTAGGGCTAAAACCGCTCAGGTGGGCCTGGACTCGGATGTGCTGCCTGCTCTCAGAGTGCTGTGCTCTCCACTCCCTGCAGGGCTGCTGGGTTCTCCTCAGCAGGAGGTTAGTTTCTCTGTGTAGTTCTGTGGGTGCTGGGGCTCCAGAAGTTGTACAGAGTACCCTTTTACATTATTTCGAAGTTTTGTGGGGCAGAGCACCTTGGAGGTGCTGTTTCTACTCCGCCATCTTGGCTCCACCCCCGATTTATCTATCCCTCTATCTTTTTCTGAAAAAGCCTTCGGAGTGTGTGTGTGTGTGTGTGTGTGTGTGTGTGTGTGTGTGTGTGTGTGTGTGCTGCTTTTAACAAACACCAAACAAATTAGGCATTCCAGGATAAGAGCATTGTCTGTGAAACTGCATATAGCTACTATGTAGCTTTTTAAAAAGTGTATATTCTTTCAACCTATAGCTTTCAAAACTGTCCCACTTGTCTGTGTTTTACTGTCCTGCCTCATGTTCTTCTTTGCATATGTGTGGATATGCATGTGTACACACATATATATTTATGACATATATACTGTATACTTGTGTGTATACGTATATGTGTGTATGTATACACACACACACATATGCCATGTGCCTTTTTCTTCCTTCCTTCCTACCTTCCTTCCTTCCTATTTTCCCAATTCCTGTTCCCCTTTGCCTTCCCACTTCCTACATTGGGGAAAAAGAGAAGACAAACATAGAGTTCATAACAAACATGCATAATCAAGCAACCTAATTCTTCACGTTATGTCTCCCCCCAAAAGCATATTTTACTTTGTAACATAAGTTTATAATTTCTCTGTCAAGATATTGGGTTTATCATTGATCCTTGAAATTTTAGCTGTTCAGTGCATTGATTGCACTTCTCAAATCTTTCAAAGTTGTCTCTCTTTATAATGTTGTTATTGTGTAAATTGTTCTCCTGGTTCTACTGGCTTCATTTTATATCCATTTTTACGGTTGTTCTCAGGCTTCTTTGAAGGTATCCATTTCATCATTCTTAACAGCCCAATAATATGCATCTACATTCACATATTATAAGTAATATATTTTGTCATTCTTCAACTGATGACCACCCTCTTCATCTCTAGTTCTTTGCTGTTGCAAGAAATGCTTTTTTTTCACAAGGCTCATTATTATTATCTGTATGTTACCACAAAAAACATGAAGTCTGCCACTATAATGTAGGCTACTTTATTGGGAGATAGCATGGTAAAATGGATAGTGTCCTAAACCTGGAGTAAGGTGGCTTAAGTTTTAATTCTGCCCCAAATGTCATGTGACCATACACAATTCATTTGAGGTCTCAGAATCTCCATTTCTCCATTTTCTGTAAGTCATGTCATCCTCTTCCTGATGTCACAGTCCTTTTCCAGAACAAAGAACAAATGTAGTCCAGGCTGCCTAAATAGAGACCCAACCAGTTGGATAAGTCAGCTTTCCTTCTCCTTCTCCCTCTCCTTCTCCTCTTCTCCAAAGGGTAAATTTTGATGATTGAAAGCTGCCTATTTAATTTGGGGTTTACTGGCTATATTTCTTTCTCAAATAACAAACCTTTGGAGTTCATAGACTGGACTACAAAAGGTCCCTGCCCAAGCACCAATTAATGACTGTTTTGGGTGTCCTCCTGGCTCAGAGTGAATGTCAATAGAAACTGTTTCTCTTTTGGCTAACAACTCTGAGGGTCTTCTTCTCCCAGTTTGATTTTTTTTTTTTTATTAAAGGGGCCATCCCTTGACATTTCTTTTTTTTTTTTTTTGCCTTTTGGAGGGCAGTTGGGGTAAGTAACTTGCCCAAGGTCACACGGCTAGGTTTTCTGTTTGTGTGTGCATTAAGTGTCTGAGGTCGGATCTGAACTCCGGTCCTTCTGACTCCAGGGCCGACACTCTACTCACTGCGCCACCTAGGTGCCCCTGACTCATTTCTTAAAGAGGACTATTCAAAGAATAGGAACCTGATAAGACCTTAGCCTAAAAGGGCCAGGGTCTCCCTTTGAATCCTGGACCATATCCAGTCATCCTGATGAATATCTGGCAACCAGACCCAGATGGCTCTGGAGAAGGTAAGGCTGGTGACAGGCACAGCCCTCCCTCACTGACATCAAAGTCAACGGCAAGTCATGTCATCATCTCCTTTATGTCGTGGTCCTCTTTGGGAGTAAAGGACAGGCACAACAACCTGTAAAACAGGGATAATTTTTTTTAAAGCAATTGGGGTTAAGGAACTTGCTCAAGGTTACACAGCCAGTCATTATTTATGTGTGGGTGCTCATTTTCTGAGGCCGGATCCGATCTCTGGTCATCCCAACTCCGAGGCTGGCACTCTTACTCACTGTGCCACCTAGCCGCCCCTAAAACAGGGATAATTATACTTCCATTACCCATTGATAGTGTTGTGAGGCAAGCACTTTTGCAGGCCTCAAAGTTCTATATAAATATGAGTTATTATTGCTGTAGAAACTAACATAGATATTGGAAAAAGTGGACCTTTAGTGTCAACCATACATCAAGGAATTATGATTTTATCATTGTCTATATGCCCTTCACTAATACAGATCATAGCTTGCTAGACTTCAACAGCCAATCTTCAGGAGTTGCTGAGACTTTATAAAATGATCTTTGGATGTCAGTTTGCTGGTGATAAATCTCTCTGAATTTAGTCCTATTTAACCTTAAACAATGAAATATGCCAGAAAGCATAGTCTTTGAGGACTTAGGATCAAATCTGCAATGAAATGAAGAATCAGCATAGGACTTTAGTGCAAAAGTCTTGACTACATCTCTTACAAAACTCTGAGCTGTGAAAGTTTAGTAGTGCAGAATGTCTACCCAGACCTCTGGAAGCACACTAGTATAAGCACCAATTAGAATGTGTTGAATAATTTTGAGCCAGAAAAGGCATATTCTGGCTAATCTTTAGGCCAGAGGGACTCTGGAAACTTACATTGTATTTCCATTGGAATGGATAGCCTGAACATTGCTCTTAGAGCCTTCATTATTCCCTGGAGATAGAGACTTCCCCTGAGGCATAGATTTCATGACCAGAATAGACTTTCATTCTAGGATATGCATTTCTCTACTTCAATCATCCTTTAACCTCACTGATGTAGATGTTCCCTCCAACAATATACACTATAACCTCCCTATGCCTTCTTGTTCTACGTAATTCTTATTCATGTTTTCTAGGACCAACCACAGAGAATCCCTGAACATGCTGGGCTTGACCCAGGATATACTCCGCTGCCTCCATTTTATAGAATTCCTTAAGCTTTTTTGGGGGTCCAGAGCAATAACAACCTCTATATTCCTTTTCTGCTTCTCCCAGTCACAAAGACCCCTGCCTTAAATTACTTCATTATATTTTGTATTTTGCTTATATTGAAGGTGATTGCTATATTGAGATGGTAGCCAACCAGGCAGGTTCCATCAGTTCTTATTTTATCCCATTTTATTTATCCCATATTTATTCCGGTGGCTTACTACTTTCTATCTGGGTATGACTTTCTCTCTAATCACTTATTTGTTTTTTCCTTTAGAAAAGAGGCTTAACTTTTTTTAGCCTTATTTAAAAATGTTTTTATTGATGTCTTCTGTTTCTTATATGATCACAGTTATCCCCTACATCCTTCTTCCTCTCCCTCCCAGACTATTTCATATGGCAAAGAGTATTTTACTTTAAAGTGACAAAAGCAATCAGCATAGCTGATTGATACAGTGAAAACATTTTTTCCCAAAAAAATCCCAATGTGTAACACCCATGGACCTCTCATCTCGTGAAAGGGGTGAGTTGGGTTTGTTTTCTCATATCTCATCAGTTAAGTCATGCTTCATTTTTGTAATTTTGTCACATTTGCTTTTTTGGTATGTGGTTCTTTCTTTTATATTGCTGTAGTTATTATTATTTATATAGTTTTCTTCTGCTTCCTTCACTCTGTATCTATTCATATTAATATTTCCATGCTTATATGTATTAACCACATTTATAATTTCTTAGAGCAAAATAATATTACATTATCTTTTAAACCACAATTTGTTTAACCATTCCACAATTGATAAGCATCTACTTTGTTTCCAATTCTTTACTATCACAAAAACCACTGCTATTAATATTTTTATGTCTATGGAGACTTTCTTCTTACTGATAGTTTCTTTGGAGTACAAGTCCAACAATGAAATATCTGGTTCAAAGGGCAGGGAAATTTATCACTTCATTTCAATAATCTGAAATTTCCCCCCACATGGTTCTGCCATTTTATAGCTCCACAAACAATGTATTAATGTGCCCATCATTCAACACCTCTTCCAACATTAAAAATCACCACTTTTGGTCATCTTTTCCATTAAATGAAACCTCAGAGTTATTTTTGTTTTCATTTCTCTTATTATTACTGACTTGGATAATTATTTCATATGACTGTGAATACTTTTCATTTCTTCTTTTGACATATATTCATATCTTTTGGCCACTTATTTTTTGAGAATGGTTTTTAGTTATGCACACACATAAACACACATAGATAGATAAACAGACAGACAGACAGATAGATAGATATCTTGAATACCAAATCTTTATCAGAGAAATTTGATACAAAGATGCAGTCATTTTGACTCTGGAATGGCTTTCTTTTCAACCTTACCAATAGGAAGGTAGCAGATATCTAGCTAAATATCAGTCCAGCTAATCCCTGTCCTCAGAAAATGTTTATGACATTTTTATCTAGAGAAATTCCAGCAAAAATATTCTCTCTGCTCTGGCTAGTTACAGAAATTAATCAATAATTCTTTCCTAAGTCTGAAACTCCAGCCAGTGATCATACTCGGTAAATTACCCCAGTTTTAAATCTCTCTCTCTCCCCTTCTGGGCACTCCCACATGCTTTTCTTTAAATTACATTAAATCATGATACATATATTTTTTTATCAGTGTGGGTGGTTGGATTTACATAGTATTCCTACTAGTATTATCTATACATATTTGTACATAGATAATTTTTCTACTTCATCCATCAATTGTTGGCAAGTGACTTGCCCCTCAAAGATGGTCAGGGTATATATCAAAACTGGCAAAATCCAGCCAGTCAAGCTAAAAACTGTCTTTTCCATGTCTTCCACTGACATAGCAACTTTCTCTTATTTACTATATAAATTCAATATTGAGAACAATTGACTTTCAAACTATGTTGAACTCATGGAAGAGTGTAATGCTGAACTTTTTTTGAGGGGAGAGGAGGTCATTCAAAGTTCAGCAGTCTAAAAATATCTCTGTCTTTTCAATCATTCTTCATACCACCACTCTAGGTAGTACTTATGAGCTACTAGAATGTGATGACACCATTAATCAATAGTTCTTTGAAATGATTTCTAAGGTCACAGATCAAGGAAACTTCCTATATTGTTCTTTGAACAGTGGGGGATTGGTGAGGTGGATTCTGTGGTTTGTTCCTCAGGTGCATCTTACACACGTAATAGTCAGGCATTGAAAATACAACTGTCCTCTTGATTAACTTCTGCTTCAACTGATTCTTCCTTTCTTCTGTACTGGACAGAGAATCACATTTCAAATTTATTAGGATCTACTTCTAAGGTTGGGAGGTATTCTTTTCATAATCCCTGGCATTACTTGTTTCTGTTCTCTTGTAGGTCATGGCATAGGTTACATGGATGGCAAAAGTGTGTGTTGGGTTCCAGATCATTGTTTGTACTATCCTGCTAGTATAATGACTAGACTGGAATTGTTGACATGCCATTGATAAGTGGTGAATCTGAACATGCCCAAGACATGGCATCCATTGTCTTGTTGATGTCATCAGCTTCCTTAGGAAATTTTAAGTTTATTCTTGTATTCCATACATGGGTTGCTTTTGTCACTCAGTCATTCAAGTCCAAGCTCTTTCAAAGACTCTAAATGGACTGTTGTTAAATGTCTAACATTTGTATTCTACTTGTATTCTACTCTTCTGGAGAGCAGTGAATTCCACATTCTCCTGTGATACCATCATCTCTATGCAGGGCCCTGTGAGTGTAACAACAACAAAACAACTAGCATTTACATAGCATATTTGCAGTAATTAATATTTGCAAATCTCTTTACAAATGTTACCTCATTTGATTCTCACAATAACCCTGAGAGGTAAGTGCTATTATTACCCCCTTTTTACAGATGAGGAAACTGAGGCCAGAGTCACAGAGTTAGTAAATTCTGAAACAGAATCTCAGCTCAGGTGTTCTTGACTCCAAGGCTGGTACTCTAATCCCTGTACCAGCTAGCTGCCTTGGTAGAATAGACCCACAAGGAATTGAATGTTGAATATGAAGTGATTATTACTTTTTGAAGAATCTGATAAGACTTCATTCTTTGGTTCCGTCTGACTGTTCCTGATGCTGGTCCTATAGAACGAAATTTCTGAAAATCCAAAGCCCTCAGAAGTGTGTAAAGCTTGCCTATGGACTTGTTTTTTTGCAATTGTAATAAAAAGTGTTTCTGGTTGTCTCCAGGTGACCTTGTTTATGTAGTGTGTGTTTCTGGCCTCCATTGCCTTTTTAAAGGAAATGGTTTTTATCTCATCTCTCACTAGCTTTTCTGTGGTCATAGACCCTTGAATATCAATCCACAATATGACTTCTTTACCTTGCCTCCATGGTCCACACATGAAAAGATATTTCAGAGCTAGCTGAAGAAGTTGTATCTTTTTTGAGACAAATGCTTCTTGGCAGCTTTGCTCTCACACTTCATCAACTAAGTGTTTAAAATTTGGTGGAGGCTGTTGCAGATCAATGTCAATCAGACATCATTTTTACTCTTGGCTTTGTGTCAAGCCATTGTACACATTTTACAGTCAAAGCTCATGGGCCGCCTCAAGTTTTATAACTTCTCTTGGTAATGGTCTTTTTAGGTGAATTTCAAAGTTACCAGGCCCTTCTTCTATCTGTACCTAATGGTAGTCAAGGAAGAAATCATGCTTGCCATGGTATCCCCACCAGCACTAACTTGTCAGTCAAGATTGTGGGAAAAGGTTTGTTGTGTGGATCCTTCCAAGGTTTGAAACCCTTAACATAATAGATATCACATGCTTTAGACTTTATTTTCCAAGTGATTAATTCATAATGACAACTTTGAAGCAACCAATGTAGCAGTTTGTTGCAGTGAACATGAATTTTATATTTAAGCATTAATCACATGCACTGATGCAGAAAAACAATGAATCATGCATTGTACTTTCACATAATCAACAAAATATGTATTCAATTAATGGCCAAACAACACCACAACCATTTGCCAACAGTTCATTTAAATCTGAATTGAGAACAGTTGTATAGTTTTAGTATATGTACTTTTTACCTTATTAATGGCAACAAATAATAGACTTTCATAATTATGTTCATAGTAGGAATGTAGCAGATTGAGTGAGATATTGGCGAAAAGGGTCATGGGTAGTTAGAAAACAAAAATGCAAAATAAACAGAATACAAAAATAAAACAGGATTTAAAAACCAGGCTACAAAAGCTCAATGAGAAAGGAAGAGAAATACCTTTAAAAATAGTTTATTAATAATAAAATCCAAAGAAATAATTCTTTCAAAAATAGCAAATGATATAAAACTGATCTACATTTGGCTCTAAACCTACAATCCCCAAAGGAAAAATAAAATAAAGCAAAAAAAATATTAAAAATAAAGATTTCATAGTGAAGGTATCTTCAATATTTGTGGTAATAATGTTAGGTAACCCTCCTTAAAAATTTTGGAAGAAGAAATAAAATAATATTCAAAATTCTAAAAGCAAGAAAGGGAAAAACAAAGCAAAGGGGTTTTTAAAATTGAAAATACCTTCTTAGATGTATTCTCAGTATTCTGAGGTAATGAATGATTAGAAAGATATCAATCACTTTAATTGTTGTAATCTTGCTGGTTGTGTGAACTTCTCCCCTTTGGGTAAATGGCTTTCTCTTTAGCCACTCCCTCAGCATCCCATAAATGTTATGAGTTGCTTTTCTTTAAACCTAGAAATGGAAGATAGGTGTCTCAGTTCTAGTCTAGGTGATCATTGCTTGAAGACATTGCTTCTGGTTAATATCCCCAGAGAAATATAAATAAAGGGATCATCTGTTACCTTAGAAGATGTAAAATGAGTAAACAATACACTTTCCTTACTCCAGTTCCAGCCACGGACCCTGCTCTGGGATTTGAAACCTGAATTTTAAATCTATTTGTCTCCCCTCTTGGGAATACTTCCCAGTTGCCCCTCCTCACACTGCAGTCTAATCATAACACACAAGATTAATCAACCTGGGGTGCTTTTATCCCATTTTCCAGCTTAAGAGACAAAGTAAATTTTAAAATATGAAATGTGTAAACAGACCTAAGAAAAAAAGGATTTAAAGCCTTCCAAATCCTGGAGAAACATCATATTCAGAGATGTAAAATCACTTTCTCAGAAAGGAAAGGGAAAGAGGAAAGAAATGAAAAATTAATAGGCTCTGTCTATGGCCCAAATGTATTTTAGCAAAAATACCTGCCATGATACTCTCTAGGTATGATTTACCCATATAGCCTCAGTTCAGGAGTTCAGTGTTGCTGATGCCATGGCAGCTTCTCCCCTGTGCCACTTATGTATCTCTCCTCTGACTCATGAATGGCTTGTACTCTAATCTTCTTTCCACAAAATCTGAAGAGTAGGACAAGATTGATAGTCAAAATCAGACCCTCTACCAGACCCAAGGTCAGTCTCCACAAGAGACCAAGAAGGGTAAATATGGGAGATTTCTGCTCCAAATCATTCTTCCTTCTCTGGGATACTCCTCTTCTTTGTGATACCTTAAGAAAGCTTGATCATGATAATACTGAATTTATCAGTACACTTGTCATTCCCCTTAATAGAACAAAAGTTTCTTGAGGGCAGGAACTTTTTTTTCTTTTTTTGGAGGGGGAAGGTAGGGCAATTGGGGTAAAATGATTTGCCTGAGGTCACATGGCTAGTTTTTTGTGTTAAGTGTCTGAGGCTGGATTTGAACTCAGGTCCTCCTGACTCCAGTGTGTGCCACCTAGCTGCCCCGATGGGGCAGAAACCTTTTTTTTTTTTTTTTGCATTTCTGTCCACATTGCTTAGTGAAGTGTCTGATGCTAAAAAAAACTTTCTGAAAATGAATTGCCTCTGACATCCTATGAAAGCCTACCTTGTATCTTTCCAATACCCTCTGGGTAATCCACAGTTTTGACTATTTAGGGAGTCTGGCATTGAATTACTACTCACCATATAGCAACACTGGAAGAAAACAGATATAAAAATGTAGGCCTTTGTTTTATGGAGAAGTATGGGGTTAATGGAAACACTGAACAATCTGCCACAAGCCTGAGCTCTGTCTCCTATTCAACTCTGGTTCAGGTTGAATAGTCAGTCATCTGCATTGTCTCTTGTATATACTGACAGATCGTCTTAATGGGTTGTTAATCTAGTTATATATCATAGCCTAGAGGTCTTCAATCTATAACCTATGCAATCTAATTAGCCCAACATCTTATTTTTGTATGTCTAGGAAGAGAAAAATCATTTAAATAAAATAGCTTTGGGGCACCTAGGGGGCACAGTGAATAGAGCACTGGCCCTGGAGTCAAGAGGACCTGAGTTCAAATCTGACCTCAAACACTTAACACGCACTAGCCATGTGACCTTGGGCAAGTCACTTAACACCAATTGCCCTGCCCTCCTCCCTCCAAAAAAAAAGATAAAAAAGCTTTATTCATTATTATTATTTATTTTTTTGTGAGGCAATCAGGGTTAAGTGACTTGCTTAGGGTCATACAACTAGTAAATGTAAAGAGTCTGAGGTCGGATTTGAACTCAGGTCCTCCTGACTCCAGGTCTGGTGCTCTATTCACTGCACCACCTAACTCCTCCATAAAATAGCCTTATTTTAAAATGTAAAAACCTTTCTCAGCTGGGCCTTACAAAAACAGGAACCTGACTGAATTTAGCTCCATGGGTCATAGTTTGAAGACCCCTGTTCTAGAAAATAAACATTCTTCATTCATTGGCTGTTTATTTCCTCTGTGGATAGCTGGACAGATCTCATATGAATGATTGTGGATTTCATTTAGGAAGTTCTGAAGGCACGATAGGCAGTTCTGAAGTTCTCAGGCAAAATCATCTGCAAATGTAGCATATGGAGGGCCCGACACATGTAGGAAATCTTTCTTCAGTTTGGCCTTTGTGTAGATCATCTCTACTTGTTTAAATGATCATATTTTATCCTGTCTCTTCCAACAGATTGCCCCCTCTCTCATTCTCACTCACTTATTTTCAACCTCTCTCTATCTACAAATTCATTTCCTACTGTCTATATATATATGCCCCTGTCTCCCTATCCTGAAAACAAACAAAACCACCCTAATCTGATCCTTCTATCCCTACTATTGCACTATTTTTCTTCCTCCCTTTATGGCTAAACTCCTTGAAAAGACTGTTCATAATAGTTGCCTTCACTTTCCCCTCATTGTCTTCTTAACTCCTTCCAAACTGGCTTCCAACCCGATCATTCCACTGAAGCTGATCGCTTCAGTTATCTCAGTTGCCAAATCCAATGTCCTTTTCTCAGTCCTCATTGTCCTTCTCTCTGAAAATTTTGATACTATGGATAACTCTCATCTCCTTCATACTCTTCTCTCTAGGTTTTTGGGACACCATTCTCTTCTGGTTCTTCTCTCTATCTCAACCACTCTGTCTGCTTTACTAGATCATCTTACAAATCATCCTCTTTAACCAAAGGGGATCTTGCAGGGTTCTCTCCTGGGCCCTCTTCTTTTTTCCCTCTGTTTTATTTCTCTTGGTGATCTCATCAGTTTCCCTGGTACCTATCCTATTCCAATCTCTCTGCTAACATCTGGTTTCACATCTCCAACTGCCTTTCAGACATCCCATACTAGAGATCCAGTAGACATTGATCAAAGAAATGTTGTAGCAGAGAGAAGTGATGTTTTACTTTATTGAATTAAAAAAACAACTTTTAATAAAAGAGTGGAATCTTCTATATCCTACATCTTTCAATTAATTATTGGACAGGTAAAATTTTGCAAATGATTTTCTCGTCATCAAGGATTCATTCTATATGTGTACAAATTATCTCAAAATTTTTGCAGAGACTAGAATGAAATCATGAAGGCTAGAAATTATTGATATTTTCTTGGGTTGCTTTTTTTTGGAGGGTGGCTAATGGGGTATAATTTTTTTTTTCTATGCATTTGGTATCTTCATTCTCCACCCCACCTCACAGCTATCTTACTATTCAAATTTAGTCTTTTCCTTGCCTTCTTTGTTTTCTTTAGTGCAAGTTTCCATTATTTCCTGCAAAACATTAGAGACTATGATATTAGATTACAATTGTCAAGGTTTCACTTCTATTGATGGAAAAAGAGTTTGATATATAAATTTACATCACTGTTTTTATGACCTTTTTCATTTTTTTGTCTGCATCTTGCCCTTCAAATTTTATCACTAAATTCCTTTTGGATGCTCTGGTTTAGTTGGGTGATTTATCACTATTTTTTAAATGTTATTTTTCCTCCACTGCTTTTCCCACTTTTATGAAGTGTTGTTACTCATCATCTTCCAGCATCCTTATTACTTACAAGTTTATATCCTATAAATTTGCTTTTTGTTGACAAATCTCCTCATTTGGCAAGTAGATCAAATATATTCTGCTTAAAGCTATTTTCCAGACTCCTTTTGTCTCCTTATTTTGGTTGTTCATTAATATTAGTGAAACTGATTAGGAGATATTTATGGTTTACTGCAATATCTGTTGTTTTATCTATTTACCAATTAAAAAACAACATTAGAAGGCTGTTCAAATCGCATCAGTTGAAGTTATATCAAATGTATACTTTTCTTATTCAGTCATTTAGTAGTGTCTGACTCTTTGTGACCCCTTTATGGGGTTTTCTTGGCAAATATACAGGAGTGGCTTGCTATTTCCTTCTCCAGTGGACTCAGGCAAACAGAGGTTAAATGACTAATCCTGGGTCACATAGCTAATAAGTGTCTGAAGTCAAATTTGAACTCAGGTCCTCCTGACTCCAGGCTCAGCACTCTATCCACTTAGCCACCTAGCTGCCTCAGATAATGTGTACTATATCTTCAAACTTAAATTCTTTTCTAAATTAATTTAAATTATTCTAACAATTCAGAACATGGTCATACGTAGATAGCTGAGTCAAAAATGACTACCACATTAGTAACCAGCCATTTCCTGTTTGCTAAAATATCATTAATTTAATCTCTTGTGATTTTTTTTTTTTTTGGTGTTCACCAATTCAGCGTGCCCCACCTCTTGAATAAATCTTCCATTTTCTTATACTATATTTGTTTACAGACATTGTTAATGTTTCCTTAGGTGATCATAAATATACTCTAACAATACTGGGATTTCATTTCTCTTCAAGACAGCATTGTACAAAAAGACTACCTATCAGAGTTCCCAAACTAATTGATCTGAACTGAGATTCAGAATACCAAAAAATCTAGATGCATTGGCTGATTCTATGGTGTCTAATTTAATTGATTGTGAATATGGCAGCTGTTATTTTGTTTTTCCTCTTTTATTTTTTTAGTGTCCATCAACCCCATCCCCAATTTTGCAGTGACTATAGTGCCAGGTTCCATTGGTCCCATCAATTTCCACTATATTCTGAGTTGATTTGTCAGCCCTCCCTTCCTCACCATCAGGGGTAATTTGTAAGATCCCAGAATAGGGAAAAAATGTGTGGCTTGGTGGCACAGTGAATAGAGCATGGGCCCTGGAGTCAGGAGGACCTGAGTTCAAATCCAGCTTCAAATACTTAACACTTAACTAACCGTGTGACATTGGGCAAGTCACTTAACCTCAATTGCCCTGCCTTCCCCCTCCAAAAAGCAAAAAAAAAAAAAAAAAGAAAAGAAAAAGAAAAAAAGCAGGTTCTTTCATAGAAAATGTTACATTTCTAGGGGCAGCTAGGTGGTGCAGTGAATAGAGCACTGGCCTTGCAGTTAGGAGGCTCTAAGTTCAAATTCAGCCTCAAACACTTAACACTTACTAGCTGTGTGACCTTGGGCAAGTCACTTAACCCCAAGTGCCCTGCATTACCCCCTTCAAAAAAAAAGTAAAACAAAAAGCAAAAATGTTACATTTCTATATGAAGTAACTTCTTTTAAAAAGAAACAAATGCTCCAAGATGAAAGTAATTTGTTTGCGAATACAATGTACTGCCAGATTAAAAGTCAGGTTTTTGTGGATTTAATGAAAAGGTAACAAAATCTCTTAATTAAAGGGTGAAGTTTGCTTGGCTCAATAAATTATCTTTCCATCAATTCTCCACTATTCCCTTTTCCCTCCCTGACCTGATGCACAGTAGATTGCCTGGAATTGCTTTCCCATGGCTAGCCACAGAAATCCTGGAATCCAAGCAAGCTTGTTGTATTATAGAAGATGCACATCAAGTGATAGAGCATCTTAGTTGATTCAATAGAGATATTTTCACCCAATAAAGCTAGGAGAACTAGAAGATCTTAATAAGTTCTTTACTTGGATGGGGAGGGAGTAGTGATGCCAGTCATCTTGATTTTTGTCTTTCCACTGGACTTCAATAACTGTGGATAAGAGAGTGAGGCTGAGGACTTTATACAACTCTGTCTCATTTAAATACAATTCACAGGTAAATCAAGACATCATCTTGTGATATCTTTGGTCCTTTTCAAAAACAAAGAACAAACAACAACTTGGAGTGATGCAAGTGGTTGACTCAATTGACCTCCATTCTTTTGATTGCTTATGATAATAATAGCTTGTGATAATAATACCACACAGAGCTCACAGAGGCACTGTATGGTGTATTTTAAATTTTCAAGAGTAACATAGAAATATTCAATATCTGTCTACTCTCTGTGGTAGTTCACAGTTCAACATTAGATTGTGTTATGTTCCTTTTGGTGACATTCTCCAATGTTTGAGATATGTTTTTGTTTACTTATGATTTCAGCTTATTACAGCAATTCCTCATATTCCTCTTTTGTGACATATTTTTACAAAGGTGGATTTTTGTTGGTTGGTATGATAAAAAGCAAGGCCGTCACAAAAATCAACATAGAACAGGAAATTAGGGTGGTGTCCAATATGATTCCAAGCTTTGAGAAGTTGTGCAGTCTCTTGACAGGGGCACTCATATTGAGTAACTATGATTATTTTAAAATGAAATCACATATTATTTTTTCTTTCAGTTTATTTTGGTTATTTTTCCAGATAGCAACTAAGTGGTTAGGATGCCAATAGTAGTTGTTTGGATGTAGCTACTTAATAAACAAAACTGTTGGGTGTTTTATCTTTTGGCCTGGGGATACCATGAAAAATTATTGATACATTAGGGATTCAATGGATCAAGATGTTTTGGGAAATTTCTGACTTGGTAGAAACAACATTTACTTTGAATAGAAGATCCAAAACTAAGCTCTGAGGCTTCCACTTATTATCTGTGTGACCTTGAAAAGTAATTTTAGATTTTTAAGCTTTAGTTTTTCTGCCTGTAAAATAAGATGACCTTTATGGTGTTTCATATGCATAAAGTTCAGTGAGTCAACAATCTATTAATTAGAATAATAGACACACCTGAATGTACTTCATATGATGGGGGTGTGCTGGAGCCAGCTTGTAAGCATCAATTGTTAAATTTTCATTATGAGTATTTCATACCTCCAGAAATTATCAAATGTTATAAATCCAGACTTGATTTATTATTTTCTTTATTGTCTGGACTTAAAGAAATAGAGAAAATGTTAATAATGTATATTAAAAGTGGAATTTTTCTGGAAAGCCATTTGTTAAACACACCAATGCCTTTGAGGTAGGCATATCCCCATTTGATTTTTTTTAAAGCAATTGGGGTTAAGTGACTTGCTCAAGGTTACACGGCTAGTCATTATTTATGTGTGGGTGCTCATTTTCTGAGGCCAGAACTGATCTTGGTCATGCCAACTCTGAGGCCGGCGCTCTTATTCACTGCGCCACCTCGCCGCCCCTGTATATCCCATTTTACATATGAGGAAACTGAGTTTTGGAGAGATGAAATAATTTGTCCATATCTACACACTTTGAATTGGGATCCATGCCCAGGTAACCTCTCTCCAAGTCTAGTATATAGCACTGAAAATATCACATTATAAGTGATGTAAACTTTAGCGTTGACCAACATAAATGGACATATTATCAACAAATACCACTTTTAAATATTTTACTTTTCCAATTACATGTAAAGTGATTTTTAACATTCTTTTTTTCTGAGATCCAATTGCTCTTCTTATTCTCGTTCCCTCCCATTTCCCCCTTCTTCATTGAGAAGGCAAGCAATTTGATATAGGTCATTCAGGTGTAGTTAAGCAAAATATATTTCCATATTAGCCATGTTGTTAAAGAAAACAGACAAAAACCCAAAGAAAAATAAAGTTAAAAAAAGTATACTTCAATCTATATTCAGACTCCATTAGTTCTTTTCCTGTGGGTGGATAGCATTTTTCTTCACTAGTCCTTCAGAATTGTTTTGGATTACTGTGTTGCTAAGAATAGCTGAGTTATTCTCAGCTGATAATAGATCATAGTAAATCATCCTTACAATATTTTTGCTGTGTACAATATTCTCCTAGTTCTGCTCACTTCACTTTGTATCAATTCATACATGTTTTTCCAGGTTTTTCTGAGAGTATCCTGCTCATCATTTTATATAGCACAATAGTATTCTATCACAAGCATATGCCACAACTTGTTCAGCCACTCCTCAATTTAAGGGCATCTCCTCAACTTCCAATTCTTTGCCACCATATATATGGGCACAAATGCCAAAGTCCTACATGGTTGGTTGGATCAGTTCACAACTCCACAATCAATACATTAATGTTGCAGTTTTCCCACATCCCCTCCATATCTGTCATTTCCTTTTCTGTCATTTAGACAACCTGATAGGTATGAAGTGGTCCCCCAGAGTTCTTTTAATTTGTATTTTTCTAATCAATAGTTAATTTAGAGCAGGACTTCTTAAACTTTTTCTCCTTGTGACCCCTTTTTGACTGAAAAATTTTTACATGACCCTAGTTATAAAGGTATATAAATATAAAGGCATACAAATCAAACATTTCCTGAAAATAAGTCATAAAGAAATTTATTTTAAAACAATTCCTTGGTATACATATAATTTTATCATTTATTAAAGATGAAAGCAAATTTGCATACTAATGAGATGGATGTGCTCATTTATTTTTACATAAGGAATTAAATCTTGGCAGAATATTTGATACTGCAGGACTGTAATGGGAATGGGAATTTGAAGATCTTCTCTGCCCCTTAATAGACCAAAGGGGGAGTTTGAAGACCTCCCCTGCTTTGAAAGTAAACTCTTCCCCCTAATATGCTGAATGTAATCACATGAAGCCTGGGATAGAGGGAATTTGCTGAAGGGTGCAGCAGAGCCCACAGGAAGCTTATAAACTCTGCCCCCTAATAGGCTAAATATAGTCACATAGAGTCTGTGGTAGAAGGAATTTGCTGAAGGGAAGCAGAGCCCACAGGAAGCTGGGAGCCAGAGAGATGGTGGGAGAGAGAGGTGCTTAGATAAGGAGAAAAATAAGTTTGTGAATAAATATTGATCTTGTATTGGTTTGTGGGAAGGCTGAAGGATAGTGTGGCTCTCAGTGTTATTATGGCTTCTGAATATCTTTGATACTATGATGGAATCAGCTTACTGGTTTTGGGATTGGGTTTTCTGGTGTCTAAATAAATGCTTCAGTTCTTTTATCTATATGGAGAGTTTGGTATATTTTGCAATCGAATTTAGTGTGATATTTATAGTCACAGTCTTAATCGTGACTATGGGCACTATAAATATTGCATTGGCTCTACATGGACATAGAGCATCTTCAACATTTTTCAAAGTTGATTGATATTTTGATTTTATAATTGTCTATTCTGAGAAGGCCATTTCATTCAAATAGGTGGTACAAAATGGCAGAAGTATGATTAGGACCAATTCAGAAATGTTGAAAATTCTGTCCTAATTCCAAGCCAAAATTAATTTAACAATTTTTTAAGGAACCTCAAGTTTTAAACCTGAGTTGCTTGATAACTCAGAAAATTCTTTCTGAAATTTTAATGACTGACTTTTAAAAATTTCAATTGTATATGGTTTATGAACCCAACTTAGTTTTTTAGAGTCAAAAAAGGGAAGTAATTCTGAAACTATGTCTCCAGGCACTTCAGATGTTCAATGATAACTTTTACAATTAAATCTTTGGGAAGGTTATTTTCAATTATAAAGTCATCTGTAGCTATAAACATTTCTTTTTTTTTTGGTTTTTGGGGGGCAATTGGGGTTAAGTAACTTGCCCAAGGCCACATAGCTAGGTTTTTTAATTTGTGTGTGCGATGTCTGAGGCCAGATCTGAACTCAGGTCCTTCTGACTCTAGGGCTGATGCTCTACTCACTGTGCCAAGTAGCCACCCCCTGTGCTGTAAACATTTCTAAAGAACCATTTTCCACTCCATTTTTCCATATGTTGGCTTTTTTCAATTTTATATTTTAACATAAATATGTTATATTTTTTCCTTGAAGTGATATTTTAATTATCGAGGTTTCTTTTTTTAAAATATCTGATAAGTAACACAGTCTGAAAGCCATAAGCCATTACGTAAAAAATGAACAAAACCATATTTCTGCTCAGTCAAAAATATAACAATTTCATCTTTCAATTTCAATAATCTGTTTAAACTTCACTCTCTTGAGAGTCAGCTTACCTCTGCATGTAGTAATAAGCTTTTGTAATTGGAATTCATGTCTTTCCAAAGGTTTGAAAACAGCTTTTAATGAAGTTAATAATTTTAATAGTATTGCAAAGCACAACATCTAACTCTGGTGATATTTTTTTGGCTATGAGTGACTCCTGATGGATCATGCAGTGAGTAATAGTGATGTGTTTATTGTCACCAGCTTTAACTGTTGGTACAAATCCAACATTTTAATGCATCATTTGCTCCAGCATTGTCTGTACAGAGTTCAACACATTTTTTCCACTGTGAAACTTCATTTGTGAAAAATTCATTGACTTTAAGATATATATCTTTCCATCTTGTGTACCCTTCCAAAGGGTGACAAAACAGTATTTCCTTATGTATGCTTCCTTCATAAACATATCTTATGTTTATGAAATAATTTAATAATAACAACTGTGCCAAGTTAGAAATATCAGTTGTTTCATCTAACTGAATTACAAACTATGGGCCACCCTTAAGCCTGGTAATAAACTGCTATAATTAGTCATTACTAATTTTAGGAATCCTTTTGAAAAGAGTATCATTTGATAGAGGAGTTTTATAAATTTCATCCCTGTACTTTTTGCCATGAGCTATTTCTGACATTTTAATAGCAGCAGGTAATATGAGATCTTTTTCTATTGCATAGGGCTCTTTAGTTTTGTAATTAAATAAGAAGTTTTGTAAGCTGCAAGTAAATACTTTTTGTTGACAGTAACAAATTTCTCAAAACATTATTTTTCTTTATTTGAAGATTTTGAAAATCATTCAAAATATTCCTTTGGTTTTTGGGACTATCTTGCATGCTTGACATTAAGATATTGTTTTAGTTTGGCGGGTTTCATATTCTCCATAGACAAAATTTCATTAAAAATTAAATTAAGCAAAGAAGTTTTTCCACACCATCATCATTATTAAAAGTAAATTCATGTTACAAAAATTATTTGACACATTTTCTTTCTTCTGTCAATTTAGGTGTACTGCAACCTGATAATGAAGACTTTGCCACATTTTCATCAATATTTTTATCTCTTCTGTCTAAATTTAGCCACTTATCAATAACTGAGAAATATTTTTGTCCTTAAATATAAATATTTCTAATAATTTATCAAATAAATACTAGCTTTAACTTATTAAATTACATTTGTTTGTTTTAAATTTTGTTTTACTTTTCTTTTTTGGAGGGAAGAAAGTAGGACAATTGGGGGTAAGTGACTTGCCCAAGGTCACATGGCTAGTTTTTTGGGTTAAGTGTCTGAGGCCATATTTGAACTCAGGTCCTCCTGACTCCAGGGCTGGTGCTCTATTCACTGTACCACCTAGCCACCCCTGTGCTTAACACTTAAAAAAAATGATGTTCACACATACACATACAGTGGTGCTGATGGAGAAACATAATAAAAGGGCTTTTGTCTTTACTTGATACAATTAAACATTTATGGTTCTGTAAAAGGAGAAAACAACAATTTTAAAAATCAAATATTTTAATACAACAAGAAAACATTAACCTTCTTTATTTTGTATAATTAAATGATTATATTACTGTAAGAGCAGAAAACTGTATGTACAGTAAAACGCACTGAAATTCATAACGTACAATAATAGTCTTGAATCTGAGCCAAGGTCTTCTTGGCAGTGTTCATTGGCTTTGTGTGATGTGATAGTATGTGCAATACAAAATGCGCATATTGTATGTTCAGAACCAAGGTGGCAGTGAAGTTGTGTGATGCACCATGAGCAAGTATTGCCAGAAACACATCAGATTCATTATACATTTGATTTTAAATTAATTTTTGGTCATGTGTTTGGAGGCCCTTTACTGTCGCAAAATTTGTCGTGACCCCCATATTCAGTTATGCAACCCCAAACGGTTGTGACCCACTGTTTAAGAAGCACTGATTTAGGGCATTTTTTTCATATGAATATAGATAACTTTGATTTCTTCTTCTGAAATCTGCCTGTTTATATCCTTTGACCATATATCAATTGGAGAATGACTCATATACTTATAAATCTGACAGTATATTTGAGAAATAAATCCTTTATTAAACACTTCCTGTAAATCCTATCTCCCTCCCCAGTTTCTTGATTTACTTCCAATCTTAGTTGCATTAGTTTTGTTTACACACAAACTTTTAAATTTAATGTGATAAAATTATCCATTTTACATCCTTTAATATTCTCTATCTCTAGTTTGGTCATAAATTCATCCCTTATCCATAGATGTGACAGGTTCCTTCCTCCACTAATTTGCTTACAGTATATCCCTTTAGGTCTAAATCACGTACCCATTTAGAATTTATCTTAGTGTCTCTGTCTCTCTGTCTGTCTGTCTGTCTGTCTGTCTCTCTCTCCTTTCACCCTGTACTGTCTCAAAAGCATTTTGCTTCTGACAATAAACTTCTCAAATCCACCCTTCTTTCTATCAGTCCCACCCCCCTCATTTCCCTCTCCTCCTACTTCCCTTAGGAGAAGATGGATTCCTATACTCAGCAAAGTGTGGATATTATTTCCTCTTTCAGCCAATTCTGATGAGAGTAAGTTTCAAGCATTGCCTGCTACCTCACTCCCCAAATCTTACCCTCCACTGTAAAAGTTCTTTTGCCTTTCTTTTATGTCAGATAGTTAATACCATTATACCTCTCCCTTCCCCTTTCTTCCAGTGCATTCCTTTTTCTTACCCATTAATTTAATTTTTTTGGATATCATCCAATCATAGTCTATTCATACCCATGCCCTCTGTTTACATACTCCTTCTAATTGCTCTAGTAATGATAAAGTTCTTAGGCATTACAGGTGCCATCTTCCCACATATGAATGTAAACAGTTTAACCTTATTGAATCCCTTATGATTTCTCTTTCCTGTTTACTTTTTATGCTTCTCTTTAGTCTTGTATTTAAAGTCAAATTTTTGATTCAGTTCTGTTCTTTCCATCAAAATCTTCTCTTTCATTCAATGTCTGTTTTTTCCTGAAGGATTACACTCAATTTTGATGCATAGGGGATTTTTGATTGTAACCCTAGCTCCTTTGCCTTTTGCAATATCATATTCAAAGCTTTACAGTCCTACATAGAAGCTGCTGAATCTTGTGTTAGTATGATTTTGAGTCCATGATATTTGCATTGTTTCTTTCTGACTGCTCACAATATTTTCTCCTTGACCTGGGAGCTCTGGAATGTGACTATAATATTCCTTGGTTTTCATTTTGGGATCTCTTTCAGGTGGTGATCAGTAGAGTTTTTCAATTTCTATTCATTCTTTTGATTTTCCTTTATTGCTTCTTGATGTCTCACTTGCCCAATTTTAATTTTCAAATAATTATTTTCTTCAATGACCTTTTGTACTTTCCTTTCCATTTGGCCAATTTTACTTTTTAAGGAGTTCTTTAGGTGAATTTTTATACATCTTTTTCCATTTGGCCAATTCTGTTTCCTAGTGAGTTCCTTTCTTTAGTGGACTTTTGTGACTCTTTTACTGTTTGAACTATTCTGTTTTTAAAGGTGATATATTCTTCAATATTTTTATACCTCCTTTACCAAGATGTTGAATCGTTTTATGATTTTCATGCATCGGGGGTGGAGTAGAAACAGCTCTTCCAAGCCTCTCTGCCCCCAGATTCCCCACAAACTATGTAAAAAAGGACTGTGAACAACTTCTGGAGCCCCAGCACCCACAGAACGACACAGAGAAGCTAACCTCCCGCTGAGGACAGCCCAGCAGCCCTGCAGGAAGGACCAGCGCAGCGGTCTGGGAGCCGGCAGCGCGCAGCGCGCAGAGCACGGGAGCTGAGCCGAGGTTTTAGCCCCAGGGCGGCAGGGCCAGCAGCAGGCTGGAGGAACCCCAGAACACCAGGAGCTGTGGCGACTCCAGAATTATCAACATAGACATGCCTAGGACAAAGTAAGAGGTTAGTGTCCTATGGACTTTGGGACCTGTATTTGGGGAATGCGTCAGCTCCCTCCCCTGGGGGCTAGAAGCCGCTGAGGAGACACGCCATTTTGTAGTTTTCAGAGGCATTTCCGGCTCCCAGCCTACAAATCGTGGGGAGATCCAGCGATCAGTCTTGGGGGTAATCGCTCTTGCTTTAACCTCCCTGGATCTGGATTGTGATCTAGGGTGGAAGTTGTGGGTGGGTTTACAGCTTGCCAGAAACGGAAGTTGCCCCCCACACGTTCGGGACGAAAATTCCTCTATCTGGCCTTAAAGCCATAGTGTGGCAACAAGCCCAAAAGTCAAGCAATTAAGTGGCAACATGCCAAGGCAAAGGAAACAGAAAAATGCAACCCTAGACTCCTATTTTGGGGGCATAGAGCGGGAAAAGGACTGTGAGGTCAGAAGTCCTGCTTCAAAAGCCCCAGGGGAAAACATGAGCGGGTTGCAGGCCATAGAGGACCTTAAGAAGGACTTTAAAAATCAAATAAGAGAAGTGGAGGAAAAATTAGAAAGAGAAATGAGAAGGATGCAGGAAAAGTATGAAATGAGGGTCAACAGCCTGACTGAGGAAAACAACACCTTAAAAAATAGACTAGCTCAAATGGCAAAGGAGGCCCAAAAGGGCAATGAGGAGAAGAATGCCTTAAAAAGTCGAATTTGCCAGATGGAAAAGAATCTCAAAAGTTCACTGAGGAGATTCATTCCTTCAGAGTTAGACTGGAGCAAATGGAAGCTAGTGACTTTATGAGAAATCAAGATGCTGTTAAGCAGATCCAAACAAATGAAAGATTAGAAGGCAATGAGAAATATCTCATGGGAAAAACCACTGACCTGGAGAATAGATCCAGGAGAGACAATTTAAAAATTATTGGATTTTCATGCATCACTCTCATTTCCTACCATTTTTCTTCTACTTTGTTTATTTGGTTTTTAAAATTCTTTTTGTGATCTTCAAAAAATATTGGGGAAGGGAGGCTGAGATCCATTCACATTTTCCTTTGAGCTTTTGCATATAACTGCTTTTGACATTGTTGTTTTCTGAGTTTGTGTTTTGCTCTTCCCTGTCATCATAATAACTTTCTATGGTCAATTTCTTTTTTATTATTTGCTCCTTTTCCCAGGCTATTTCTTAACTTTTTTTTAAACAAGTGCTTTATTAACTTCTGATTTACATCATTCATTTCCACCAGATTATGAGTTACATTTTCCCCCCGTTCTTTCCCTACCCACCACCCCAGAATAGCAGTCCCACCAGATATCCCCTCATCCAATCTGCTCTCTCCCATATCTTCTCCCATACCCCCTTCGACTTTGTCATTAGGGCAAGGTGAATCTCTGAGCCCCACTGCCTGGACATCTTATGAAACATTTAATTTTAAAACTTCCACTTTCAGATCCATTCCTTTCTCTCCTGTCACCCACTCCCTCTGAGAAGATAAGCAATTCAGTATGTGTTGTACATGTATATCTATGCAAAATATTACCATAGTAGCTATATTGTAAAAGACTGCTTATATTTCCCTCCCGCCTGTCTCACTTCCCACCTGGTCCATTCCCTACTTTGATCCTGTCCCTCTTTGATAGTGGGTACTTCTAACCTCCCTTCTCCCCAGAATGCCCTCCCCTCCATCATCCCCCCTCTCATCCCCTTTCCCCTACTCAGGAGAGTGAGTGAGGGTAAGATATTCCATTTAGTATGTATGTGATTCTCTCCTTGAGCCAACTTCAATGAGAATATGCTTTTGCCTTTTTGCCTTCCTGTTCTTCCCCTCCCCTGCAACTACTTCCCCTTGCCTCTTCTACATAAGATAGTTTGCCCTACCCTGTCTCTCTCCATATCCTCTTGCCACTTTCCTCCCTCACCTCTTGACTTCACCCCTTAAGAGTCATCCCTTCCTTGGGGCGGGTAGGTGAAGAAGCGAGCAGAGAGCCAGCCCCAGAGCCAGAAGGACCCGAGCTCGGATCTGGCCCCAGACACCCAACACACAAACAAAAACCCAGCCACGTGAACCTAGGAAGTCACCCAAGCCCAATTGCCCTCCAAAAAAAAATAATCATCCCTTCCCATCAAATTCAACCTGTGCCCTCTATCCATGTATACCTGTGAACATATGCCATGTACCCTTCTTCAATTATTTTCATAATGAGAAAGGTTTCATCAAACACAGTTATTGTTTTTCCATGTAGGACTGTAAATAGTCCAACTTTGATAAGTTCCTTTTGATTTCTTTTCCTTGATTACCTTCTCAAGCATCTCTTGCTTCTTGTGTCTGAATGTCAAATTTTCTATTCAACTCTGGTTTTTTCATCAAGAATGCTTGAAAGTCCTCTATTCCACTGAATGACCATATTTTCCCCTGAAACAAGATACTCAGTTTTGCTGGGTAGGTGACCCTTGGGTTCATTCCCAGCTCTTTTGCCCTCTGGAATATCATATTCCATGCCCTTCTATCCCTCAGTGTAGAAGCTGCCAGGTCCTGTGCCATTCTGATTGTGTTTCTACAATATTGAAATTGTTTCTTCCTGGCTGCTTGTAGTATTTTCTCCTTGATCTGGGGATTCTGGAACCTGGCTATAATATTCCTGGGAGTTTTCTTTTTGGGATCTTTTTCAGGAGGTGATCTGTGGATTCTTTCAACCTCTATTTTGCCCTCTGGATCTAAAACATCAGGGTAGTTTTCCTTGAGAATTTCTTTAAGGATGATTTCTAGGTTCTTTCTTTGATCATGGCTTTCAGCTAGTCCAATAATTTTAAATTATCTCTCCTGGATCTATTTTCCAGGTCAGTGGTTTTTCCCATGACATATTTCACATTGCCTTCTATTCTTTCATTGGTTTGGATCTGTTTAATAGTATCTTGATTTCTCATAAAGTCACTAGCTTCCATTTGCTCCAGTCTAACTCTGAAGGAATGAATCTTCTCAGTGAGCTTTTGAGATTCTTTTTCCATCTGGCAAATTCGACTTTTTAAGGCATTCTTCTCCTCATTGCCTTTCTGAGCCTCTTTTGCCATTTGAGTTAGTCTATTTTTTAAGGTGTTATTTTCCTCAGTCAGGCTGTTGACTGTCATTTCATACTTTTCTTGCAACTTTTTCATTTCTCTTCCCAAATTTTCCCCCACTTCTCTTATCTGCTTCTTAAGGTCCTCTATGGCCTGTAGCCAGCTTGTATTTTCATTTGGGGCTTTTGGTGCAGGAGTTTTGACCTCACAGTCCTCCTCCATGCTTTGAGCCTCTTTGCCCCTAAAATAGGAGTCCAATGTTGAACTTTTCTGTTCATTTTGTTTCGTTTGCCTAGGCATATTGCCACTTTACTTGATTTTTGGGCTTGTTGCCACAGTAGGACTCTGCCACCAGACAGGGGAGCTTCCGCCCAAACGTGGGGTCTTCGTAACTTCTGCCAGTTGGGTGGCCTCTGTAAAGCCTCCACCCACTCTGGCAAGTTGGATACCCACCCCAAACTTCCCCCCCAGACCACAATCCAGATCCAGGCAGTTTAAAGCAAAAGCGATTAATCCCCAGACTGATTGCTGGATCTTCCTACAGTTTGCAGACCAGGAGCTAGAGCCACTACTGACGCTGCAAAATGGCTTCTGTGCAGCTGTTTCTTCAGCAGCTTTTTGGCCCCAGGGAAGGAAGCCACATATTCCCCAAATACTGGTCCCAAAGTCCATAGGGCACTAACCTCTCACTTTGTCCTAGGCATATCTGTGCTGATAATTCTGGAATCGCCACAATTGCTGGTGTTCTGGGGTTCCACCAGCCAGCTGAAGGCCCGGCTGCCCTGGGGCTAAAGCCGCGGACCTGGGCTCGGCTCTGCGGGCTGCGCTGTCGGTTCCCAGCGTGCTGTGCTGCCTGCTCTCAGAGCGCTGTGCTGTCCGCTCCCTGCAGGGCTGCTGGGCTGTCCTCAGCAGGAGGTTAGCTTCTCTGTGCCGTTCTGTGGGTCCTGTGGCTCCAGAAGTTGTTCGGAGCTCCCTTTCACATTGTTTGAAATTTGTGTGGGGCAGAGCACATTGGAAATGCTGTTTCTACTCTGCCATCTTGGCTCCGCCTATTTCTTGACTTTTAACTTTATGTTAAAGTTGGGCTCTGTTTTTAGGGTGTAAGGTACAGAGTCCCAAGTTTTTTGTTTTTTTTGGGGGGGGCAGCTGTTTTCAGAGCTAGTTCTGGTAGCATCTGTACATTTTCAGTTTTTCCAAGGTGATATGATCTAAGGAGAGGTGTGGTCACTATCTTTCTTCCCTGTATTCTGGTCACTGAGTGACCACAAGTACTTTTTTTCAACCCTAGAACTGTGTCTAGAGTCCTCACTCCTGCTAGTGCTTCTCCTTGCCCTGGGTCTGTGACTCAGAACTATATATGGGCAATGCAACAGAAACCTTTTCCCAATGCCATCAAAAGGTCCCCTGTAATCACCTTCTGACTGGTTGCCCAACCCTTTTACTTTCTATGGACTGTGAACTCTAAAAGCTGAAGCCACTGATTCATCCACTCTCACTGATTCAGGTGCTCCCATAGCCTACTGCATGGGCCTGGGGTGTGCTCTTACTCTGATTCACTTAAGATTCTTTGAGAGGGGGGATTTGGAAGAGCACAGTGAGTTCCTAACTTTATTCTACCATCTTGACTCTGCCCCTCAAATATCCTTTTTAAAAAAATGAGATAGGGAATTTTAGTACAAAGCTTTCTGCCATAAAATAGACTCAGCACTTTGAATTTGGATGTATTTATCTGGTTGCCTATGTCACTAAAGTTAATGAAGATGATGGTGAATTATTAATCTGTCTGTGACATTTGGTTAAACACATCTCTAGGATGATTTAGAGTAAAGAAATGGTGTTTATTTCCTTACATTATTCACAGATTATTTGGGATGATGATTGCATTTTTCTCAATGTTTATGTGAACTTCTCTTCCATGAAAGGAAGAGGCTATCTCCTTCAGTTTCTAACCTGTTTTATTTCTTATCAGCCTCTGTTAAAGTAATACTAATGAGCAATATAAGCACTTTCTCTGTTGTTTCATAGAAACCATAAGCTTCTCCTCAAGCCCCTTCAGAGAGCTGACAATCTCATAAAATCCATGTGCTTAGCCTGAGAAGTGATTTAGCACTTAGGAACCTCTAAACAAATTCCATTAGTTACAGATACAATTCTGGATTTAATTAAAATACAGTTGTGGAAAGTTGTAGCTGATAACATATAATTGGTATTCTTATTACATCCTTATATAGGAATGGAGAGTTTATACTGTTACAGAATTGCAGAATTGTAGACTCAGGGCTAAAAGAAATCTCAGGAGTCATTAAGTTCAACATATACCATCTAGAACATCCATGACAAATAACATTTCAACCTTTGACTATGGAGTCATAGTATCTTAGATTTAGAGCTAGAAGGAATGTTGGTGGTCATTTTAGTCCAGCCTTCTTATTTTGTAGATGAAGAAACAGGCCCAGAGAGGTTAAAATTTTTGCCTAAGATCACACAGACATTAAGTGCTACTGTTTGGTCAATTTAAATTATGTTAGATTGTTGTTCAATGGTTCGGTTGTGTCTCTGACTCTGTGACCGTACAGACCATAGTACACCAGAGCCTTTTCCATTATCTCTTCAAGTCTGTTCAAGTTCATGTTCGTCATTTTCCGGACACTGTCTATCCACCTCATCCTCTGCTGTCCCCTTTTACTTTTGCCTAGTTGTTCCCAATGTCATTGTGTTTTCTAAAGAGTTCAATCTTCTCATTATATAGTCAAAGTATTTAAGCTTCAGCTTCAGTAGTTGACCTTCCAGTGAATAGCCTGAATTAATTTCTTTAAGTATTGACACATTTTATCTTCTTTCTCTTCAAGGGATTCTCATAAGTCTTCTTCAGCACCACAATTTGAAAGTATCGATTCTGTGGTCCTCAGCTTTCCTTATAGCACAATTCTTTTAGCCATATGTTGCTACTGGGAAAACTGTAACTTTGACTAGATGGACCTTTGTAGGTGAGGTAATGTCTCTGTTTTTTAGTATGCTATTTAGATTTGTCATAATTTTCCTTCTAATGAACAAGCATTTTTTAATTTCTTAGCTCCAATTGTTGTATGTAGTGACAGCATGCATGTGCAATTAGGGACTTTGTTGTAGTCAATGAAGCAGAAAAGATGTTTTTCTAGAAATTCCTTGCTTTTTTCTAAAATCCAGCAAATATTGGTGATTTGGTCTATAGTTCCTCTGTCTCTTTGAAAATCAGCCTGCTCTTCTGGTAATTCTTGATTCACATATTGCTAAAGCCTAGCTTACAGAATCTTTTTTTTTTTTTTGGCTTTTTGGAGGGCAATTGGGGTTAAGTAACTTGCCCAAGGTCACACGGCTCGTTTTTGTGTTGAGTTTCTGAGGCCGAATTTGAACTCAGGTCCTCCTGACTCCAGGGCCTGTGCTCTACTCACTGCGCCACCTAGCCGCTTTAGCTTACAAAATCTTAAGCATAACCTTGCTGGTATATGAAATGAATACAATCTTTCAGTAATTTGAATATTCTTTGGCATTGCCCTTCTTTAAGATCGGCATTTAAACTGATCTTTTCTAATCCAGTGGCCAATAATAGCTGAGGTACTCAATAAATACATATTAAATTGAATTTTGTATTTTTGCTATGTAAAATAATTTTGTTGTTTTAAATTACATGCCTTCCTCCAGGCAACAAACAGACATGGAACAGATCTGGCAGAATTTTGACACTAATCTATCTTCATTAGAAATAATAAAACTATAGATTTTTATTCTACTTTTTAATTTTCTCAAATAATCTTTCCCTCAGGAAAATGAACAGTAATGGAAATTAAATCAGTCTAGCCTTTTATAATGCAAAATTATGAGGCTGAAAAATGCATTTTGGTCAGATTATCATCTGCAGCTGAATGAGTAATACATCAAATTAATCTACCACTATATATATATCTGGGTTAAGTATGGCAAATGATAAGGTATTCAACCAGTATTGGAATAATAGCAAGGAATCATATTGGGTTAATTTCAGAGAACCATGTCATGTTCCCACTTAGAAAAAACCTATGTTTTTACTATCAATATACATGATAAGGCTAGGTTATGACTTATGAAAAATCATGAAGAATCAACATGATTCAGAGCTCAAAGAGCAATGAAAAGATGCATATTGTAAGCTGACAGCATATTACAATGATTTGTATATACTAACTGGTAGAAAAGGCATTTTAAAGAGCATAGAGATACATATACACATGTATATTCATATATATGTTTTATATAAATACCTTTACATAAAAAATACATATGTATACATGAGCAAACAAAAGGAGCTGCAATGGTCAGTCAATCAGCCCACATTTATTAAATGTCAGAACCTGTGCTAGGGGAAACAATTTTTTTTTTTAAACAAATGCTTTATTAACTTCTGTTTTACATCATTCATTTCCACTAGATTTTGAGTTACAATCATTTTCCCCCCATTATTCCCCTACCCAACCTCCCAGAATAGTAATCCTACAAGATATCACTTCCTCCAATCTGCTCTCTCCCATACTTTCTCCCATACCCCTATAGACTTTTCCATTATAGGAAGGTGAGTCTTTGCATTCCAATGCCTGCACATCTTATCTCCCTATTACAAGCAAAAGAGTATTAATAATAGTATTTATATATATTTGAAACATTTAATGTTACAACCTCAAATTTCAGATCCATTTCCTTCCTCCCTTGTCACCCATTCCCTCTTGGGAGATAAGTAATTCAGTATATGTTGTACATGTCTAGCTATGCAAAACATTATCATAGTAGATATATTGTACAAGGCTGCTTATAGTTCCCTCCCACTCATCCCACCGCCCCACCTGGTCCATTCCCTACATGATCCTGTCCCTCTTTTATAGTGGATACTTCCAACCTCCCCTCACTCCAAGGATGCCCTCCCATCCATCATCCCTCCTCTCATCCCCCTTCCCCCTATCCTGCTGCAGGTTGAGATATCCCATTTAGTATGTATGTCATTTTCTCCCTGAACCAAATTCAATGTGAATGTGGTTTTGCCTTTTTAGCCTTCCTTATTCTCCCCTCCTTTGCAACCACTTCCCCTTGCTTCTTCTACATGAGATAGTTTACACTACCCTGTCTCTCCCCATCTCCTCTTGCCACTTTCCTCTCTCACCTCATAATTTCATCCCTTGAGTATTCTCCCTTCCCAACAAATTCAACCTATGCCCTCTATCCATATATAACTGTAACCATATGCACACACATTCACATATGTATTCATATGACCACACCCCCTTCTTCCATTATTTTCATAGTGAGAAAGATATCATCAGTCACAGTTACTGCTTTTCCATATAGGAATGTAAATAGTTCAACTTTGATAAGTTCCTTTTGATTTCTTTTCCCTGATTACCTTCTCAGGCATCTCTTGCTTCTTGTGTCTGGATGTCAAATTTTCTATTCAATTCTGGTTTTTCCTCAAGAATGCTTGAAAGTCCTCTATTCCACTGAATGACCATATTTTCCCCTGAAACAAAATACTCAGTTTTGCTGGGTAGGTGACCCTTGGGTTCATTCCCAGTTCTTTTGCCCTCTGGAATATCATATTCCATGCCCTTCGATCCCTCAGTGTAGAAGCCGCCAGGTCCTGGGTTATTCTGATTGTGCTTCCACAATATTGAAATTGTTTCTTCCTGGCTGCTTGTAGTATTTTCTCCTTGATCTGGGGATTCTGGAACCTGGCTATAATATTTCTGGGAGTTTTCTTTTTGGGATCTTTTTCAGGAGGCGATCTGTGGATTCTTTCAACCTCTATTTTGCCCTCTGGATCTAAAACATCAGGGTAGTTTTCCTTGAGAATTTCTTGAAGGGTGATTTCTAGGTTCTTTCCTTGATCATGGCTTTCAGGTAGTCCAATAATTTTAAATTGTCTCTCCTGGATCTATTCTCCAGGTCAGTGGTTTTTCCCATGAGATATTTCACATTGCCTTCTAATCTTTCGCTTGTTTGGATCTGCTTAACAGCATCTTGATTTCTCATAAAGTCACTAGCTTCCATTTGCTCCAGTCTAACTCTGAAGGAATGAATCTCCTCAGTGAACTTTTGAGATTCTTTTTCCATCTGGCAAATTCGACTTTTTAAGGCATTCTTGTCCTCATTGCCCTTTGGGCCTCCTTTGCCATTTGAGTTAGTCTATTTTTTAAGGTGTTGTTTTCCTCAGTCAGGCTGTTGACCCTCATTTCATACTTTTCCTGCATCCTTCTCATTTCTCTTTCCAATTTTTCCTCCACTTCTCTTATTTGATTTTTTAAAGTCCTTCTTAAGGTCCTCTATGGCCTGCAACCCACTCATGTTTTCCCCTGGGGCTTTTGGAGCAGGACTTCTGACCTCACAGTCCTTTTCCCACTCTATGCCCCCAAAATAGGAGTCTAGGGTTGCATTTTTCTGTTTCCTTTGCCTTGGCATGTTGCTACTTATTTACTTGACTTTTGGGCTTGTTGCCACACTATGGCTTTAAGGCCAGCTAGAGGAATTTTCGTCCCGAACGTGTGGGGGGTAACTTCCATTTCTGGCAAGCTGTAAACCCACCCACAACTTCCACCCTAGATCACAATCCAGATCCAGGGAGGTTAAAGCAAGAGCGATTACCCCCCAAGACTGATCGCTGGATCTCCCTACAAATTTGCAGGCTGGGAGCGGGAGGTGCCTCTGAAAACTACCAAATGGCCTTTGTCCTCAGTGGCTTCTAGCCCCAGGGGAGGGAGCCGACGCATTCCCTAATACCAGTCCCAAAGTCCATAGGACACTAACCTCTTATTTTGTCCTAGGCAAGTCTATGTTGATAATTCTGGAGTCGACACAGCTCCTGGTGTTCTGGGGTTCCTCCAGCTGGCTGCTGGCCCTGCCGCCCTGGGGCTAAAACCTCGGCTCATGCGGACTTGGGCTAGGCTCGGCTCCTGCGCTCTGCGCCGCGCTGCACGCTGCCGGCTCCCAGACCACTGCCTTGGTCCTTCCTGCAGGGCTGCTGGGCTGTCCTCAGCGGGAGGTTAGCTTCTCTGTGTCGTTCTGTGGGTGCTGGGGCTCCAGAAGTTGTTCAGAGTCCCGTTTTACATCGTTTGGGGGGAATCTGGGGGCAGAGTGGCTTGGACGAGCTGTTTCTACTCCGCCATCTTGGCTCTGCCCCCTAGGGGAAACAATTTTTGACCTCAAAGAACTTATGGCCTGTTGAGGAAAACAACTTGGGTGAATAAATGAGTGACTGAAAAGGTATTCATTATAGGATCCCTTTGTGCTAGTCACTGTGCTAGGCTTTCAGGGTACAAATACAAGTAAATAAAACAACCTTTGCCTTCAAGAAGCTAACGTTCTCATGGAAGGAGATAGTATATGGTGACTTGGTTGAGAAACTGAACTCAAGTGATATAGAGGCCTATTTCCGTGTAAGTAAGGAAAAAGCTCATTCATCAGAGCCCAGGGTGATGAAGGCAGAGTCAGAGTAGTTCTTATAGAAGGGAGTTGAAGAGAATGACTACTCTGAAAGTGGCATGGTCTGGAAATGTCCAGAAAGTACACAGGCAAGTAAATACAAGATATATAGTATATAATGAGTCATTGTGGGAGAGTGGATTAAGGTGGGCTTTGGAGTCAGGAAGACTTCGATTCAAATCATGACTCAAATACTTACTAGCCATGTGACCCTGGGATCCTGTTTCTGCATCTGCTAAATTAGAAGTTTGGACTCTTGGGGCGGCTAGGTGGTGCAGTGAATGGAACACTGGCCCTGGAGTCAGGAGGACCTGAGTTCAGGTCTGGCCTCAGACACTTAACACACACACACACACACACACACACACACACACACACACAAAGAGCTGGGGATATAGGGAGAGTTATTCCTATATCTCTTCTTTTTAGCAAAGCTTATTCTTTGTAATTGTTCAGGTCACATTTTCAATCACTTTATTGTTGATAAGTTTAATTTTTTGAAGTCATTATATATTGTCTTCTTGATTTGTTGACTTCATTTTGTATCAGTTTATGAAAGTCTTTCCATATTTCTCTACATCCAACATGTTTGTTACTTATTATGGCACACTAATGTTATTGTTATTAATGATAATATAATAGTTAACATTTATATTGTACTCACTATGTGCCAGGTGCTGTGTTAAGCCCTTCACAATTGTGATCTCATTTGAGCCTCATCACAACCCTGGGAGATAGATGCTATTATTATCTCCATCTTACAGATTAGTAAACTGAGGCAAACACAGGTTAAGTGACTCATCCAGGGTAACACAGCAAGGAAATGTTCAAGACTCAGGTCTTTCTGACTCTAAGCCTGCACTCTATCCACTGTGCCATCTATATGCTAGCTCTTGTAATGGGAGTCTAGTATATGTTCAGACTACATTGGCTTGCTTGGGTAATACAACTTCTGTTACTTGGAGTCTGCTAGTGAGATTACTTCCAGGAGAATTATGATGTGTAAGAAAAGTGCCATAAGAGTCCTGAAAATGTTATCTGGACTGGGCTTTATAACTAGTACAGTGTCGATGCCTTGAATAATAATGAGTGACCTTTGGGGACCCCATGCTAATAGTAATTGGTACAATGACATATCCAGCAGAGATACTGCCTTTGGATAGGTTCTCTGCAGGAATTGAACGAAGAAACCTACTCTTCCAGAGACTTAGGTTTTATAGAGGATTGAATATCTGCTCCCCAATCCAACAGTTTTTGTTTATTTTTTTATTTAAACAAATGCTTTATTAACTTCTGTTTTACATCATTCATTTCTGCCAGATTTTGAGTTACAATTATTTCCCCCCCTGTTTTTCCCCTACCCACTCTCCCAGAATAGCAGTTCCACAAGATAATGCTTCCTCCAATCTGCTCTCTCCCATGTCTTCTCCCATACCCCCTTCGACTTTTCCATTAGAGGAAGGTGAATCTCTGTGTTCCAATGCCTGCAAATCCTATCTCCCAAAAACAAGCAAAAGAGTATTAATAATAGTATTTATATATATTTGAAACCTTTAATTTTAAGACCTCGAATTTCAGATCCATTCCCTTCCTCCCTTGTCACCCATTCCCTCTGGGAAGATAAGCAATTCAGTATATGTTGTACATGTCTAGCTATGAAAAATATTACCATAGTAGATATATTGTACAAGGCTGCTTATAATTCCCTCCCACTCATCCCACCCCCAACCTGGTCCATTCCCTACTTGATCCTGTCCCTCTTCTATAGTGGGTACTTCCAACCTCCCCTCCCCCCAAGGATGCCCTCCCATCCATCATCCCTCCTCTCATCCCCCTTCCCCCTATTCTGCTGCAGTTTGAGATATCCCATTTAGTATGTATGTCATTCTCTCCCTGAACCAAATTCAATGAGAATGTGGTTTTGCCTTTTTGCCTTCCTATTCTTCCCCTCCCTTGCAGCCACTTCCCCTTGCTTCTTACACATGAGATAGTTTACCCTACCCTGTCTCTCCCCATTTCCTCTTGCATCTTTCCTCTCTCACCTCATAATTTCACCACTTGAGTATCCTCCCTTCCCAACAAATTCAACCTATGCCCTCTATCCATGTATAACTGTAAACATATATACACACATTCACATGTGTATTCATATGACCATACACCCTTCTTCCATTATTTTCATACTGAGAAAGATTTCATCAGTCACAGTTATTGTTTTTCCATGTAGGAATGTCAATAGTTCAACTTCAATAAGTTCCTTTAGATTTCTTTTCCCTGATTATCTTCTCAGGCATCTCTTGCTTCTTGTGTCTGGATGTCAAATTTTCTATTCAACTCTGTTTTTTTTCCTCAAGAATGCTTGAAAGTCCTCTATTCCATTGAATGACCATATTTTCCCCTGAAACAAAATACTCAGTTTTGCTGGGTAGGTGACCCTTGGGTTCATTCCCAGTTCTTTTGCCCTCTGGAATATCATATTCCATGCCCTTCAATCCCTCAGTGTAGAAGCTGCCAGGTCCTGGGCTATTCTGATTGTGTTTCCACAATATTGAAATTGTTTCTTCCTGGCTGCTTGTAGTATTTTCTCCTTGATCTGGGGATTCTGGAACCTGGCTATAATATTCCTGGGAGTTTTCTTTTTGGGATCTTTTTCAGGAGGTGATCAGTGGATTCTTTCAATCTCTGTTTTGCCCTCTGGATCTAAAACATCAGGGCAATTTTCCTTAAGAATTTCTTGAAGGGTGATTTCTAGGTTCTTTCTTTGATCATGGCTTTCAGGTAGTCCAATAATTTTTAAATTGTCTCTCCTGGATCTATTTTCCAAGTTAGTGGTTTTTCCCCATGAGATATTTCACATTGCCTTCTATTCTTTCATTTGTTTGGATCTGCTTAATAGCATCTTAATTTCTCATAAAGTCATTAGCTTCCATTTGCTCCAGTCTAACTCTGAGGGAATGAATATCCTCAGTGAACTTTTGAGATTCTTTTTCCATCTGGCAAATTTGACTTTTTAAGGCATTCTTCTCCTCATTGCCCTTTTGGGCCTCCTTTGCCATTTGAGTTAGTCTATTTTTTAAGGTGTTGTTTTCCTCAGTCAGGCTGTTGACCCTCATTTCATACTTTTCCTGCATCATTCTCATTTTGCTTTCCAAATTTTCCTCCACTTCTGTTATTTGATTTTTAAAGTCCTTAGTAAGGTCCTCTATGGCCTGTAACCCACTCATATTTTCCTTTGGGGCTTTTGGAGCAGGATTTCTGACCTCACAGTCCTCTGACTGTTCTATGCTTCAATCATCTTTGCCCCCAAAGTAGGAGTCTAAGGTTGCATTTTTCTGTTTAATTTGTTTCCTTTGCCTTGGCATGTTGCCACTTAATTACTTGACTTTTGGGATTGTTGCCACACTGTGGCTCTGCTGCCAGACAGGGAAACTTTCGTCCCGAATGTGTGGGGGACAACTTCCATTTCTGGCAAGCTGGAAACTCACCCACCACCTCCACCCCAGATCACAATCCAGATCCAGGGAGGTTAAAGCAAGAGCGATTACCCCTCAACACTGATCACTGGATCTCCCTACAGTTCGCAGGCCAGGAGCTGGAGCTGCCTTTGAAAACTACAAAATGGTGTGTCTCCTCAGTGGCTTCTAGCCCCCAGGGGAGGAAGCCGAAGCATTCCCCAAATACTGGTCCCAAACTCCATAGGGGACTAACCTCTCACTTTGTCCTAGGCATGTCTATGTTGATAATTCTGGAATCTCCACAGCTGCTGATGTTCTGTGGTCCCTCCAGCAGGCTGCTGGTTGGGCCGCCCTGGGGCTAAAACCGCGACTCTGGAGGACCTCTGCTTGGCTCCCCGTGCTCTGTGTGCTGCGCTGCCAGCTCCTAGACTGCTGCAGTGGTCCTTCCCGCAGGGCTGCTGGGCTGTCCTCAGCGGGAGGTTAGCTTCCTTGTGTCATTCTGTGGGTGCTGGGGCTCCAGAAGTTGTTCAGAGTCCCCTTTTACATAGTTTGGAGGTTATATGGGGGGAGAGTGCCTTGGACGTGCTGTTCCTATTCCGCCATCTTGGCTCTGCCCCCCCACAACAGTTTTTGGAAAATGTTTATACATTTGTTCTTGTTATATTTTTAAAATAAATATCTTTTTGTAAAAGCTAAGTAATATTAAGTTACTAAATGGATGTAGGGATCCAGTCACAATCCTAACAATATGGAGAACTTAACTAATGGAAGTTTGATTTAAGGGTAGTAGCGTAGAGTAAAACACTATACAATTTTTTATACCCTTATAGCCTGGCTCTGGAACACTGAGTTAGATTATATATATTACATTTTCCTGTGTCATAATTTGTTAAGCTACTCCTTAATTAATGTGTATTGCTGCCACCAAACATGGAGCTATAATTATTTTTATATATATGGTCTATAGGGCACCTTTCTTATTGCCAAAAGGAATGAGTCTTTTGGTCACTTTATTTGCATGATTCCAAACTGCTTTCCAAACTTCGTTTACAAATTTACAGCTCCACCAATCATGCTTTAGTGTCTATATTTACACATTACTTCCAAAATTAACTATTTCCATTTATTTTGCTAGGCATGAGGTGAAAACACAGTGTGGTTTTGACCTGTATCTTTTTTTTTTAAATGCTTTATTAACTTCTGGTTTACATCATTCATTTCCATCAGATTGTGAGTTACATTTTTCCCCCATTTTTCCCTACCCACCACCCCAGAATAGCAGTCCCACCAGATATCCCCTCATCCAATCTGTTCTTTCCCATATCTTCTCCCATACCCCCTTTGACTTTGCCATTAGGGCAAGGTGAATCTCTGAGCCCCACTGCCTGGACATATTATGAAGACCTGTATCTTTTAATTAATGCTTTCAAACATTGCTTAATCTGTTTTTTAATCATTTGCAATTCTTCTTTTGAGAACTGTTTGTGTCCTTTGACCTCTTATGTATTGGGAAATGGCATTTGTTCTTATATAGTTTGGTTATTTCTCTCTCTCTCTTTCTCAAAATGATCTATTTCATCTTTTTGTTATTTGTTTTGGTTAAGGAAACTTCTATCTATTTCAGTGAAAGTTCTATTTGGCAGCTAGGTAG
>WOXC01011086.1:0-129949 GCA_011680675.1 Gymnobelideus leadbeateri | reverse complement strand
TGTTCCTGACTCTTTCCTACATCTGTAATTACTAGAAACCCACATCAGTATTTCAAAAGATGCCATTTCATTTGTGTAGCATGTACACTGTTTCCCAACACAAATTGCATTCTCTCCAAACTTTTTAGTAGACAGCCTTCACGAGTTCCTGTGACTGAAAAATTCATCACCTAGTGGCCAGTTTTATGGTAATAATCCTTAGGCTGTCCCTTAGACTACAGACACAAGCTGTTGATGATGCAATACTGAAAGTTTTTTCCAGTTGACAGAATTTGTGAAAGCATATATTTCCCTGTAATGTCTTTCAGGAACTTGGGAACATCTTTACACCACAATGAGATTATCAGAATAGCACATTAGGGTAATGTTAGTGAGGCAACCAAAAGTTTTGTTTGTCCTTTATTGTCATTTTTGTTATCATGACAAAAAAGTATTGTGTAAGCATGTGCTTAAATATCATGACATCATGAATGCACATAATTCTAATTGCCTGTCCTCTAGACATACATGCTTTCCTCCTGTTGGGGTACTTTTTTTTTTTTTAAATTTTAAATTCTCCGTTCCCTCTTCTCCCCTCTCTCACCCAGTGAGAAGGAAAGAAAAACAAGACTTATTAGAAATGTGTATACTCAGGGAAAAAAAATTGCATTAGCCATATTTCAAAAAAGAAAGGAAGAAAAGGAAGGGAAAAGAATATTCTTCAATCCACACTCTTGAGTCTATCAATGCTTATATCTGGAGGTGGATAATATGTTTTATCATGAGTCATTTAGAATTATGTTGATCATTATGTTGATCAGGTACTAAGTCTTTCGGAGTTGATTATCTTTATGATTTGCTTTTTTGTTAAAAATTGTTTTCCTGGTTCTGTTTCTTTCACATTTCATCAGCTTATACAAGTTTCTCAGGTTTTTCTGAAACCAGCACCCTTCATCATTTCTTTCAACATAATAATATTTTATCACATTCATATACCACAATTTGTTTAGGCTTTCCCCAAATGATGGACATCCCTTCAGTTTCCAATTCTTTGCTACCACAAAAAGAGCTGCTATAAATATATTTGCACATATGGGTCCTCTTTTTTTTTTTTTTGGTCTCCTTGGGGTACAACCCTATTAAACCTGTTATTGCTGGGTCAAACAGTATGCAGTTTTAATTGCCTTTTGGCCATAGTTCTAATTTGCTGTCTTTCTTTTTTTTTAGTCTTAAATTTTTTTCCCAATTGCATGTACAATTTTTAACATTCTTTTTTTTTTCCAATTTTGAGTTCCAAATTCTCTCCCACCCTCCTGCTCCTTTTTCCTCTTTGATAAGGCAAGCATTATAGGCTATACATGTATAATCATGCAAAACATTTCTATATTATAAAAGAAAGCAGTCACCACCACCTCCCCTCCCAGCAATAAAAACACCAAGAAAAATATAGAAAGTAGAAAAAAGTATGTTTTGATCGTGACTTTCAGGTAGGCCAGTAGTTTTTAGATTATCTCTTCTGGATTTATTTTCCAGGTCAGTGATTTTTTCCAATGAGGTATTTTACATTACCTTCTATTTTTTTTTCATTTGTTTGCATCTGTTTTATAATATCTTGATTTCTCATAAAGTTAAATTCCTCTTACATAATATATAATATAATAAAGTTAATTTCTCTTATAAAGCTTTCATAAAGGAGCTTCCATTTGCTCCAGTTTAATTTGGAAGGAATTATTTTCGTCAGTTTTTAAATTCCTTTTCCATCTGGCCAGTTCTGCTTTTTAAGGCATTTTTCTCCTCATTGACTTTGGGCCTCTTTTGCCATTCGAGTTAGTCTATTTTTTTTTTCTTTTTGGAGTGGGGTAGGCAGAGCCATTGGGATTAAGTGATTTGTCCAGGATCACACAGCTAATAAGTGTTAAGTGTCTGAGGCTGAATTTGAACTCAAGTTCTCATGACTCCAGGACTCACTGTGCCACCTAGCTGCCCCTGAGTTACTCTATTTTTTAAGGTATTATTTTCTTCAGTATTTTTTGGGGTCTCCTTTAGCAGACTGTTGACTCACTTTCCATGATTTTCTAGCATCATTCTCATTTCTTTTCCCAATTTTCCCCCTACTTCTCTTACTTGATTTTCAGAATCCTTCTTGAGCTCCTCCGTGGCTTGCAACCTATTCATATTTTTCTTGGAGGCTTTTGATGCAGGAGTTTTGGATTTGCTGTCTTGTTCTGGTTCTATGTTTTGATTGTCTTTGTCACCAAAAAACAATTCTGTAGTTTGATTTTGCTTCCTCTGTTTGCTCATCTTGCCAGTCAGTTACTTGAGTTTTGAGCTCTTCTGCTTCCATAGCGGAGAGTGCTGTGTTCCAAATTTCTGGCCTTTTACGCGGCTGTTGTAGACACCTGCCTCAGAGCTGTGAGGATAACTGCCTCTCCACAGCTTCAACAAACTCTGCAACATTAGCACTCCTTACCCCAAGACCACCAGCCAAGACTGCAACCCAGATCCAAGCAGGGCAAAGCAAGAGACTCCTGCCTCAGTGCCAATAAAGAGATTCCAGCAATTGCCCTCTGGTCAGCCACTTGGTCACCCCATGATTTGTGGGCTAGGAGCTCTGGAAGCAGCCACTGTGGCAGCAGCTGCAGATAACAGCCACCTCTGCTGCCTCCAGGTCCAGGGCCAGATCTCACTCTTCTCTCACCTGGTTCCAGCAGAATTCTCCCACTAAACTTTTACTTTCTTTTTGGTGTTTATGGGTTGAAAAGTCTGGAAACCACCACAGTGGCCAGTGATTTCACTCTCTTGAAGTCTGCTCTAGCCTACCTGTGCTCTACTCCCAGCCCCGTGAGATAGACCCTTCCTGTCAGCCTTCCAGGCTGCCTTCAGTGGGAGATTTGTTTCTCTCTGTCATTTTGTGGGTTCTGTAGCTCTAAAATTTGTTTATAGTCATTTTTTTACAGGTATTAGAAGTGGTTGAAGCAGGAGCTCAAGCTTTTACTCCACCATTTTGGCTTTGCCCCTGAAAAAAGTTTTTCAGACTCCGTAACTTCTTTCTCTAGAAGTGAGTAGCATCTCTTTCATTGTGGGTCCTTTGAAATTGTCTTGGACCATTGTATTACTGAGAATAGCTAAGTCATTCACAGTTGATTATTGGAAAGTGTTGTTGTTGCTGTGTACTGTGTTATCCTTGTTGTGCTTACTTTACTTTGCATCAGTTCATGTAAGTCTTTTGAGGCTTTTTCTGAAAGCATATCCTGCTCATCATTTCTTACAGCACAGTAATACTCTATCACATTCATATACCACAACTTGATCAGCCTTTCCTCGGTTGATGGGCCTCAATTTCCAATTATTTGTAACTACAAAAAGTGGTATTACCAGGTCAAAAGGTATGCAGTTTTTATAGCCTTTTGGCACATAGTTCCAGATTACTTTCCAGGATGTTTAGATCAGTTCACAATTCCACCAGACAGTGCATTAGCATCCCAATTTTCCCCACATCTCCTCCCATGTTTGTCATTTTCCTTTTCTGTCATATTAGCCAATCTGATAGGTGTGAGGTGGTGCCCCAGAATTGTTTTAACTTGTATTTCTACAATCAGTAGTGATTTTGAGCTTTGTAACACATGACAATAGTTAGCTTTAATTTCTTCATCTGAAAACTGCCTGTTCATTTCCTTTGACTACTTATCAATTGGGGAATGGCTCTTATTTTTATAAATTTGACTTGGTTCCTTATATATTTGAGAAATGAGGTGTTTATCAGAAAATTTTGCTATAAAGTTTTTTTCCACAGTTTTCTGCTTTTCTTTTAATCTTGGCTGCTTTGGCATTGTTTGTGCAAATTTTTTTAAATTTAGTGTAATTAAAATTCCAAATTGCTTTCCAGAATGGTTGGGCTAGTTCACAACTTCACCAACAATGCATTAATGTACCTCTTTCCCCACTTCACCAGCATTTGTCGTTTTCCCTTTTGTCATCTTAGTCAGATGGGTATGAGGTAATACCTCAGTTATTTTAATTTACATTTCTCTATTCATGATTTAGAGCATTTTTTATGTAACAGTTGTTTTGATAGCTTCCTTTTTGTCAAAATTGTGTACCCATTCTGAACTTACCTTGGTGTACAGTGTGAGTTATTGTTGGTCTGTGCCTAGTTTTTACCAAACTACTGTTTTCCCAGCAGTTTATGTCAAAGAGTGGTTCTTGAGACAGTAACTGAGATCTTTGGGTTTATCAGATACTAGGTTACTATGCTCATTTGTTTCTATAGATTGTGTAATATGTCTTTTTCACTGATCAGCCTTTTCATTTCTTACCAGATTGTTTTGACAATTACGGCTTTGTAGTATGATTTGAGATCTGGTGCTAATGATAGTCCTCCTCGTTTTTGTTTTTGTTTTTTGTTTTTTCATTGATTCCTTTGATATTCTTGACCTTTTGTTCTACCAGAAAAATCATTATGATTTTTTTCTAGACCTGTAAAGTAATTCTTTGGTGTGGCACTGAGTAAGTAAATTAATTTAGGTAGTATTACTATTTTTGTTATTGGCTTTGCTTATTTATGAAAAAATAATAGTTCTCCAGTTATTTAGCTCTGTCTTTATTGTGTGAAGAACATTTTGTAATTATGTTTGTGTAATTCCTATGTGTGTCTTGGCAGGTATGCTCCAAAGTATTTTATACAATCTATAGTTATTTTAAATGGAATTTCTCTTTCTGTCCCTTCCTGATGAACTTTGTTGGCAATATAATTTGTGTGGGTTTATTTTATATCCTGCAACTTTGCTAAAGTCTTTAATTGTTTTGATTAATTTTTTGGTTTACTCTTGAGGTAAACCATCATATCATCTCCAAAAAGTAGTAGTGTTTTTTTATCTTTACCTACACTCATTCCTTCAAATTCTTATTGATAGAATATGCTAACATTTCAAGTGCAGTACTGAATAGTAATGGTGATAATGGACATCATTGCGTCACTCCTGATCTTATTGGAAAGATTTATGACTTATCCTCATTACAGATAATATTTGCTCTTAGTTTTAGACATATATTGCTTAGCATTTTAAGGAAGCTTCCATTTATTCCTGTTTTTAGTATTTTTAACAGGAATAGGTATTGTATTTTTGTCAACAGCTTTTTCTGTACCTATAATTGATAATTGTGTGATTTTTGTTCTTGTTATTGACATGGTCAGTTGTGCTTACAGTTTTCCTAATACAGAACCAGCCCTGCATTCCTCATATAAATCCACCCTGTTCGTTGTGTGTGGTGTTTGTAATATATTGCTCTAATCTCCCTACTAGTATTTTATTTTAAGACTTTTACATCAATATTCATTAGGGAAATTGACCTATAATTTTCTTTCTCTGTTTTGACTTTTCCTGACTTAGGTATTAAGACCATATTTATGTCATAAGAGGAATTTGGTTCAACTCCTTCTTTACCTATTTTTCCAGTTTATATAGTATTGGAATCAGTTGTTCTTTAAATGTTCAGTAGAATTCACATGTAAATCCATCTGCTCCTGGAGGGTTTTTTTTTCCCTTAGGGAGCTTATTTGTGACTTGTTAAGTTTCTTTTTCTGAGGTAGAGTTACTCTATGTCATATTCTCTTAATTTGGGTAATTTATATTTTTGCGAATATTCATCCATTTCATTTTGATTGACAGTTTTATTGGAATAATTGCTCAAAATAGCTCCTAATAATTTCTTTTATTTCCTCTTGATAGGTTGTGAATTCAATTTTGTTTTGTTTTGTTTTTTTCATTTTTGATATGGTAATCTAGTTTTCTTTTTTTTTTTTATCAATTTAGGTAATGGTTTGTTTGTTTTATTAGTTTTTTATTTTTCCATAAAACCAGATCCTACTTCTATTTATTACTTCAATGATTTTATTTTTAATTCTATTAATCTCGATTTTGGTTTTTAGGATTTCTATTTTGGTGTTTCATTAAGGGATTTTAATTTGGTACCCAGTTACTTGATCTGTTCTTCCTTTTCTAGATATGAGTGTTTAGAGATAAAAATTTTCCCCTAAATATCCTTACATGTATGTCACAAATGTTATTGTATTGTCTAATTGTTTTTAATGAAATTATTGTTCCTTTGATTTGTTTTTTGACCCACTTATTCATTAAGGTTAGGCTATTTAGTTTCCATTTAACTTTTAATCTATGCTTCACAGACCCTTTCTTTAATGTAATTTGTTTTGCATTATGTTCAGGAAAAGATACATTTAATATTTCTGCTTTTCTGCATTTTTGTGAGATTTTAATGGCCTAGCCCATGGTTATGTTATACAGGTACCAGACACATCTGAGAAATAGGTATACTCCTTTCTAGTCTCATGCAGTATTCTAAAGAGGCCTATCATATCTAACTTTTCTAAAATTCTAATAACCTCCTTAACTTTTTTTAATGCCTATATTTATCTAGATTTGAGAGGCTTATATTAGAGAAATTTACATTCAATAATATAAGTTTACTGTCTGTTTCCCCCTATAACTCATTTAACTTTTCCTTCAAGAATTTGAATGCTGTGCCATCCATTCTGTCTTCGCCGTTTTATAGGTGAGTTCATTCTGTTCACATTCCATGTTATAATTGCTGACTATATTTCACTCCATTCTGTTTTCTTACACTTATCCTTCTTTTTGACCCTGTCCTCGCCCCAATATTCATTTTTCCCTTGTAACATTATACTCAGTTTTGTTGGTTAGGTTATTTTTTACCGTAATTCTAGATTCTTTGCTTTCTGGAATATCATATTCCAAGCCTTTATGGTGATGGGATGCTAAGTCTTGTGTGATCCTAATTTTCATTTCTTGGGTTTTTATTCTTTCTTTCTGGCTGCTTCCAGTACTTTTTTCCTTGACCTGGGAGATTTGGGTTTGGGCTACAATATTCTTTGGAGTATTCCTTTATAATTTCTTGAAATGTGATATCTAGACTCTTTCTCTTCCTGGCTTTTCAGGTATTCAGATGATTATTAAATTTTCTCTCAATCTATTTTCTATGCCAGTTGTTTTTCATAGGAGGTCACATTCTTCTTTTTTTTAGGTTTTTCACTTTGTTTTATTATTTCTTGATGTCTTACAGAATAATTAGCTTCCATTTGGCCAATTCTAACTTTAAAAGAGTTACTTTCTTCAGTAAGTTTTTTTTGTTTGTTCTGTTTTGTTTTACCATTTGGCCACTTCTAGTTGGCCCCTCTAATCTTCAACTCAAAGCCACACAACTAAGTAGGGCCTTTCTCTCTTCCTCTTGGATTATCTTTATCCTGAAACTGTGACCCAAAACTGGGTAATGGGTGACAGAACTAAGATGCTTCCCATCAGCCCTTGTCTTTGCTGCCACTTGTAGCAGCAAGTACCCCAGCATACCCAGGGTGGCTGCCCACACGAGTTCTTAGATCTGCTTTTCTAAAGGAAAGCAACTCAAAACGGGTTAACAATTTTGCTTTAATCAGTCAAACATATCATTTGCCTAATTCAGGGGGAAAAGGTCAGCACCCCGAACTTGAGAGTATACAGACAGAAACATTTACCATTACATCAATACCAAATCACAGTTACCAGAGAGGGAAGCATCAACATCTGGGTTTTCAAAGCTGGGGGTTCTCAACAGCTGCCCAGAGTCTCATATGGTCAAATCACACAACATTTCTCAAAGTGAGCCCTAAAACAAAGTCTCACATCAGGGATTATATAGCCTTCTCCTGGGTCAGAGAATGTAACAACCCTCTTGACTCACTGCCCAATCACAAAGCACCAAGGTGTGGGCATTCCTGAAAAACAAGCCTCCCACCATAGGCTCTAGGTGCAGGGAAGATCTTAAAATTTTATATTCCTATAACACCACTACAATGCACTACTGGCCAGCTCCCACCCCAGTGTTTGTAGACCACCATTTTCCTAAGTTGCCCTTGGGCTGGAAAAATCAGTCACTGTCACTTTTTCTTAAATTTTCTGATAAGAATTTTGCTTCTACGTTTTCTAGGCTGTTGTCAAGGAGATATGTTGGGTGAACAGGGCAAAAATGCCCATTCTCATTCCACCATCTTGATTTTGCCTTGTTACTACTTCTTCTCGCCTTAGTTATTATAATTTTGGAAGTAATCTAGATTTTCTTAGTCATTTAAGGTACTTTATCTGCCTCTCTAGATTTACCCATAAGACTCTCATCATTAGTCAAATAAAACTTTTAGCTTTAAGTCCTCTAAGAAGTTGCTGCTATAACAGTCTGCACAACCAGTCAGTACATGTTATCTCTCCTTTATTAACACTTTGATATTTCAGGTTTCTAAAACTGGAAATTCAAATAGCAATGCACTTTGGTTTTGTTGTTTGTTTTTTTAAACCACCACTATACAAATTTCTTTCTTTTGGTTAAAGAATTACATTTGAAGGATTTTTCTACTTTGAATTATTTCAGTTTCTTGTTTGCTTACGTTAGAGTCTTTCAGATTGGACTGCATGAAGTATTACTTGTGTAGTCAGATGTCATGAAGTTATTCGGTACATTGAAATATTGTTAAGATTCAGAATGCATGTGTCTAGGATAGCTTTTTAAGAAAGGAAGTTATATTCCACTTACATCTTCTCCCACTTGAGGCTTTTTAAAATGACAGTGTGAATATGACACTGACTGTAGTTAATTAGTTCTGGTAAGAAATTAAAACAAATGTACATGTATTAAATACATAAGAACCCAGAAAAGCCATTTAGTTCCAAAAATTTTAGCAATTCTTGACCAAATACACATCCATTATTTCTATCGCCACAAGTTTTAATTTTTTTCAATTTATTTTATATACCTTTCACCTCTTTTCTCCTTAGGAAATATAAGAAAAATAACTTTTATAATATCCATATTCAACCAAAAGCAAAATATTCCCACATTGGCCATGTCCAAAAAAATGTATCTGAGTCTGAACCCAGAGTATGTCACCTGTGTCAGGAGGTGGGCAACATTTTCTTCCTGAGGCCTCTTGCACTCATCAAAGGTTTGTTTGTTTGTGTGTTTTTGTTTTTGTTTTTGCTTTTTGGAGGGCAATTGGGGTTAAGTGAGTTGCCTAAGGTCACACAGCTAGTTTTTGTGTTAAGTGTTTGAGGCCGGATTTGAACTCAAGTCATGAGGACTCCAGGGCTAGCGCTATTCACTGTACTTCCTAGCCGCCCCACTCATCAGAATTCTTAGGGCTCTCAGAATTTTTTTGTTTTTACAACATTATGATTTTTGTCAATTATTCTTTCTAGTTCTGCACACTTCTGTCTATATCCATTCATACAAGTCTTCCCTGAATACCCATCATATCTTATAGCACAATCTAATCATTTCTGCTTCCACAAAATCTCTCATTTAACTCCTCTCTTCTCCCACAGCCATCACTTTAGTTCAGGATTTCATTGACTTGACTAGACTATTACAATTATCTCATAATCAATCGCATCCATATATACTACAATTTGTTTTTGAATGTTCTTCAATTGGTAGGCACTTCCTTAGTTTTTAGTGCTTTGTCATCACCTAAAGAATTGTTCTAAATATTTTTCTTCATATGGATCCTTTTCTTGATTTGAACTTTTTATGGTAAAGGCCTAGTAATGATATTTATGGGTTAAGGGATAACTTCCAAGATGGAACTTCCAGTTTTTTTGCGGGGGGGGGGGGGTGACTCCTACAACCCTTCATATTAGAATATAAACAGTTTATACTTGTTCTGCCTTTATCATTTTCATTCATATTTACCTTTCTGTGTTTATCTTAATTCCTGTGTTATAACTGATAACTACTGATAGCTGATGAAATATCTATATAGCTCTGGTCTTTATATCAGGAATGCTCAGATATTCTCTATTTCATTAAAGGTCTTTTCCCCCCTCTAGGATTATGCTCATTTTTGCTAAATAAATCGTTCTTGGCTATAAGCTTGAATCCTTTTCCATCTGGAATATCATTTTCTAAGTTTTCCACTTCTTTCTGGTGATGGCTTGCTAAATTGTGTGTGGCATTGACTGACTCCTTGGTACTTGAATATTTTTTTTTCTTGGACCTAGAAACACTGAATTTTAACTGTTCTTAGAGCTTTCATTTTGGAGGTTCTTTCAGGAGGAGACCAGTAAAGTATTTTAATTTATTGTTTGCTCTCCTGTTCTAAGAGATTTGGGGTAGTTTGATTTCTAGATTTCTTGAAATATGATGAATAAATGAGCTCTTTTGGGCCTTGGAAGTCTAGTGATTTCATAATTTTTTCCATTTAATTTCTTTTTCAAGTCAGTTATTTCTACTATGAGCTGCTTTAGAGTAATTTTTTCAGTATTTTAACTTTATTTTAATATTTTTTATTGTTTCATGGAGTCATTAGCTTCTAGTACATTCTAATTTTCGTGGAGTTTGTTGCTTGAGCAAAGTTTTTTATCTCTTATTCTAACCTGTTAATTCTCTTTCCAATTCTTTCTTATGTTGCTCTCATTTCTTTTCTGATTTTTTCCTATAGAGATTTAATTTCACTGAAAAACATTTTGAACTTTTTATTTTTTAACACTTCATGTCTTCTAGAAATTCTAGTTGAATCTGTGCCAGAGCTATGTTTTTATTGGAGGTTTTGTGTGTAGATGTTTAGATGTTTTCTGGTATTTGTATTTTGTGTATTTCTGCTCCTATATAGTAGTAACCACTAAATCTTGGATGATTCATGCTCAGGTTTCTTGGTGGTTTATTTCGAAAAGTTTGCAACATTCTTTTTTTTTTTTCCAGGGCAATTGGGGTTAAGTAACTTGCCCAAGGTCCACAAGGCTAGGTTTTTTTGTTTGTGCGTGTTAAGCGTCTGAGGCCAGATCCGAACTCAGGTCCTTCTGACTCCAGGGCCGGCGTTCTACTCACAGCACCACCTAGCTGCCCCAATTTTTTTTTTTTTTGGAGGGCAATTGGGGTACCACACAGCTAGGTTTTTATATTTGTGTGTGCATTAAGTATCTGAGGCCGGATCCAAACTCAGGTCCTTCTGACTCCAGGGCCGACGATCTACTCACTGCACCACCTAGCCACCCCTTGTAGCATTCTTAAATCCTGATTGTGACTGACTCCTTGGAATTTGAGTTCTTCCTTTTTGGCTTTTTGAAGTTTTTTTGTTTTGTTTACTTTATCCTGGACTTTCTGGGTTTTGTCTATGGCATTCTTCAGAGTTTTTATTTTCAGGTTTCAGAAGGTGATTGATAGTTTTTATCTTTACTTTGCCCTCTAGTTCTAATAGATTTGAACAGTTTTCTTTCATGATTTCATATGATGTCCAGGCTCTTATTTAGACATGTTTTTCAGGTAGTCATCTTATATGTGGGTTAAGAAAATATCACCTAAAGCAATAATTATGAAGGAGCAATTCATATTTTCTTGATTGTTTCTAAAATAGATGTATGATACCTATTAGTCAAATAGCATAGAGAATCCAATTGACATTTTTGATTTACAGAATTAATCTCTAGCTACTGTATTTTTCTACCAAGAATTCTGACCTTAGGGGCAGCTAGGTGGCGCAGTGAATAGAGCGCAGGCCCTGGAGTCAGAAGGACCTGAGTTCAGAGGCGGCCTCAGACACTTAATCCACACAAACAAAAACCTAGCTGTGTAACCTTGGGCAAGTTACTTAACCCCAATTGCCCTAAAGGGGCGGCTAGGTGGCGCAGTGAGTAAGAGCGCCTGCCTCGGAGTTGGGATGACCCGAGATCAGATCCGGCCTCAGAAAATGAGCACCCACGCATAAATAATGACTAGCCGTGTAACCTTGAGCAAGTTACTTAACCCCAATTGCTTTAAAAAAAAAAAAAAGAATTCTGACCTTTGGAGTATTCATATGTGGTGTAAGACTTCATAAAAGTCCTACTTCCGTGTTTGATCATCCATGGAGGTTACCTTGAGTTTTTGCATGCTGTGCCATAGGCACATAAATTGCAGCAGGTACTACCAAGCTGGAAAAAAACAAACTAAAACTTTCTGTGGACCAACCCAAATTAAAAAGGGCTTATCACTAGTGGATTAGTGACCATGGCAACTAATGTAAAAAGCAGACAAATACAAAATGGCTTTTAGTCCTCTTTTGGCCTCCTTTTGCTTCCTTGTTTATTATTGGGTAGTAACCACAGAGGGGAAAAAAAGTAAGAGTTACTCAGTTTTTGCACCATCGCTAAGAATTAATTTAACTGTAAATACATCTTAGTCAGTTGTTATACTACTAGATTAATTGAATATCAATATTACTATTCTTGGTATACATGAAAACAAACTTCCAAATGGAAGGAAGCTTGTCACTGATCCTTTATAATTCCTTAAAAATTAGAATTGGGAAAATAATTTTATAAAGAGTTTAATAAATTAGTTTGATCGTGTAGCCAAACTTCATTAGAGGTATTTCACAAGACACTTGGTCATCTTTCTTTTCAGTGTTCATGGTGAGCATAAACCAAAAAAAAAAATCAAACCCTCACCTCTCCTAAACTTCCCTGTTTCTTTGAGGGCACCTCCATCCTTCTGGTCACCCAGTTCTACCCCTTTACCTTTGTCCTTAACTTTGTCTCACATAGAATCCATTGCCAAATTTTATATTTTTGCTTTCACAGCTTTCTTATCAAGTCCCCTTTTCTCCTTGACCTGGGCATACTGGAATTTGGCGATGATCTTCCAGAAAGTTTTTATTTGGGGACTTTTTTCAGGAGGTGATCAGTGGATTCTTTCCATTTTCATTTTACCTCCCAGTTGTAGGATATCAGGGCAGTTTTCCTTGATGATTTCTTGAAAGATGATGTCTAGTCTCTTTTTTTGATCATGGCATCCAGGTAGTCCAGTAATTCTTAAATTATCTCTCCTGGATCTATTTTCCAGGTCAGCTGTGTTTCCAATGAAATATTTCACATTTCCTTCTATAATTTTTTCATTCGTTTGATTTTGTTTTATTGTTTTGATGTCTAATGGAGTCATTAGCTCCTACTTTCCCAGTTCTAATTTTTAAGGAATTATTTTCTTCAGGGAGCTTTTGTACCTCCTTTTCCACTTGATCAATTTTGCTTTCTAAGGAGTTCTTTTCCTCAGTGAATTTTTGAATATCTTTTTCCATTTGGCTAATTCTACATTTTAAGATATTCTTCTTGATTGGATTTTTGTATCTTTTTTACCATTTGACCTGTTCTTTTTTTTTTTTTTTTAAGGTATAATTTTCTTCACTATTTTTTTTGTGCCTCCTTTACCAAGCTATTGACACTCTGTTTTTATGATTTTCTTGCATCACTGTCATTTCTTTTCTCAATTTTTCCTTGATTTTTATAATCCTTTTTGAGTTCTTCCAGGAATTTTTTTTTTTAGGGCAACTGGGGTTAAGTGACTTGCCCAAGGTCACATGGCTAGTTTTTTGTGTTAGTGTTTGAGGCCGAATTTGAACTCAGGTTCTCCTGACTCCAGGGCTGGTACTCTATCCACTGTGCCACCTAGCCACCCTTTAGTTTCATGTACTTTTTTGTTGTTTTGGGGGGTTTTATGGAGGGGAGAAGGTAGAGTAATTGGGGTTAAGTGACTTGCCCAAGGCCACACAGCTAGTTTTGTGTTAAGTGTCTGTGGCCAGATTTGAACTCAGGTCCTCCTGACTCCAGGGCTGGAGCTCTATTCACTGTGCCACCTATCCACCCCAATTCTTTTTTGAGTTTGAGGCTAATTCAAATTTTTCTTTAAGGCTTTGCATGTAGCAATTTTGACTTTTTTTGTCTTCTGAGTTTTTCTTTTGATATTTCCTGTCACCACAGTAACTTTCTGTAGTCAGGATCTTTTCTTGTTTGCTCATATTTCCAGCCTATTTCTTGACTTTTAACTTTATGTTGTTAAGTTGGGCTCTGTTCCTAGTGTAGAGGAGACACTGTCCCAAGCTTCAGGTTTTTTTGTGCAGCTGTTTTCAGAGCTAGTTCTGGGGATCTGTAAATTTTCAGTTCTTCCAAGGTGGTATGATGTAAGGAGAAGTGTGTGTTTATTCTTGGCTTATGCTCTGTTCTGTGAGAACCACTGGCACTCTTTTCTACCCTGGAATTGTAACTCGAGTCCCCCAGTCCCTTGCAGCCTCTGTGACCTGGATTCGAGAATGGGCAGTGCAACAAAGCCCTACCCCCAGTGCCAGCAAAAAGACCTTGTAATCTCCTAACTCCTTACTGTCTTTGGACCGAGAGCTTCAGAAGCCACCACTTACTAAGACATGCCTGAGGCTCCCTGTTTGTTTGCTGGGGCAGGCTTGTGTTGCACTGCACTAGTCTCACTTCAGTGTGGCAAATCTTTTCTGCCTGCCTTCTAGAAAATTCACGCCATCCTTTTGTGGGTTCTGCCACTCTAAAATTTGTTGTGAAGGCATTATTTAAAAGTTCTTTGGAGGGGAACCTGGGAGTGCTCAGGCAAGGCCCTATCTTTCTTTTGCCATCTCCCCTTCTTTTCTGTGTGCAATAGAATGGGATTAAAATGAATTATTTTCCCTTATTATAGCATTCTGTTATAGTCATACACAAAAATTTAGCTCTTTAGTTTTTCCCCTTTTGAGACTATTTAAATTCTCATGATTTTCTAACAATTACCAAAGTATTATCAGTCCTACCAGAAATTATACACAGCTTATGGATCAACTAACAAATCTGTAACAGGCAAAATTACAATAGAGTGAATAAAGAAATCTAATATATCTGTAGCTTTAAGGATATCAAGTCCTTTGACAGTGTCCATGATCTGTTCCTTCAGGTGTCTGGCATGCACTTCCTTTGTATCTCTCAAGCATCTGTGGGTGTCCTCTTAAGCCATTCCCCATTCACTTCAGTCAGGATACCCCTCATTACACTTCAACTATAATCCATGTTCCAGGTTACTTATGGAGATTCTCTAAATAATGTTGCTAAAGCCTGCTAATGATAAGACTGAGTATAATTTGGTAAAACCTGATAAAATCTAATCAGATTAACCTTTCAAAGATTAGTTTGTGTGGTGAAAACCAGTTCAAACTTTATGGAGTTCACCTTATAAACAGAGCTATAGGAAGAACGTCAGAATAGGCTGCCTAATAAGGTACCTTATACTTGCATTCCATTACTGTAATTCACAGGTGCTGGAGCATTGCAACAAGATTCACTTATGTGTGTGTACTTTAGTTTTGCCTGCTATGATTAGAGATTTGCTGTGAAAGGAAGGAAGAACGTCGTTCTGTCCAGATCTAAGCCTAAGGGCACAGAGTGACTTAACATAGGTGTAACAGGATAAAGCATCCTTAGTTCTGTTTTGATTGTAAGAGTCATAGTTAACCTTTTGGAACAGCCAAATATGTAGTAAAGCTCCACATTATTCATAGGGTATCATAGCCAGGCTTAGGATTAACCAGATGGGAAGCATTCCTATTCAAAAAGGAAATCATGCAGTGAGAAAACTGAGTCAAGAGGATCCTGACATTGCTTTGTATGGCTTTCCTTTCATCCTTCCCAGGCACAAACATTCACGTATAGTATCCACCTATCTCCCTTTGAGTGGCTTCTCACGTCTCCCCCAAATGGTAGATTACTCTGTTAATAATTGAGACAATTATATCTGAATTCAAAACTCAGAACAGTATCACATTACCTCAGTTAGCAGGTTTCACTAATCACAGCTTAGGACTAGGTATAGTTATTATTTCCCATATTGTTGCAGTAACAGTTAACAGTATCAAAAGTATATCAGGCCTTTCCAAAAACAAATTCATTCAACATCCTCTTTCTTTTTTTCCCTAGGTTAAACTTAACCTGGTGTAAGTCATTAAGAAAATAATCAGATTCTGGAATTCCACATATATAGTCATTATATGTATATGATAGTCCATTCAAAGCCCAGAAAAACATTAACTACTTGCTATAAGTCTCTAGGCTAATATATATCTATTTGATACTCATTTAAAAATTTTTTTTATTATTTTATTTATCCCCAGTTACATACAAAAAACAATTTTAGCATTCATTTTTAAAACTCTGAGTTCCAAATTCTCTCTGTTTCTCCCTCCCTATATCCCCTCATTGAGAAGGCAAGCAATTCAATATAGGTTATACATGTGTGGTCATGCAAAACACTTCCATAATAGTCATGTTGTAAAACACTTAACTTTATTTCCCTTCATCCTTTCCCCTCTTATTCTGTTCTCTCTCTCCTCTCACCCTGTCCCTCCTCAAAGTGTTTTGCTTCTGACTACCCTTTCCCCCAGTCTGCCTTCTTTTCTGTCTCCCACTCCCTTCTCTTATCCCCTTTCCCCCTACTTTCCTGTAGGATAAGATAGATTTCTATACCCAATTGAGTGTGTAGGTTATTCCCTCTTTGAGCCAGTTCTGATGAGAGTAAAGTTCATTCACTCCCTCTCACTTCCCCCCTTTCCCTCCATTTTAAAAGCTTCTTTTATGTGAGAAAATTTATCCGTTTTACCTCTCCCTTTCTCTTTTTCCCAGTACATTCCCCTCTCTCATCCCTTAATTTTATTTTTTTTACTGTATTGTACCATATTTCTTGAAAAAAAAAAAGACCAGAGCTAAATGGAAAAATTGACTTTTAAATACAAATACCGTGAATATCATCCCTTAATATTCAACTCATGGGGCGGCTAGGTGGCGCAGTGAGTAGAGCGCCGGGCCCTGGAGTCAGAAGGACCTGAGTTTGGATCCAACCTCAGACATTTAACACAAACAAACAAAAACTAGCCGTGTGATGTTGGGCAAGTTACTTAACCCCAATTGCCCTCCAAAAAAGCAAAAAAAAAAAAAAATTCAACTTACCACCTGTGTCCTCTGTCTATATATACTCCTTCTAACTACCCTAATAATGATAAACATCTTGGGAATTACGTATATTCCCATGTAGGAATGTAAACAATTTAACTTTTTAAAGTCCCTTATTATTTCTTTTTACCTGTTTGTGCATCTATTGAGTCTTGTATTTGAAAGTCAAATTTTCCATTTAGCCCTGGTCTTTTTTCAAGAATGAATGAAATTCCTCTATCTCATTGAATGTCTAATTTTCCCCCTCATGGATTATACTCAGTTTTGCTGGGTAGTTGATTCTTGGTTGTAATCCTAGCTACTTTGCCCTTTGGAATATCATATTCCAAGCCCCCAAAATAAATTTTCTTTTTTTGCTTTTTGGAGGGCAAGTGGGGTTAAGTAACTTGCCCAAGGTCACACGGCTAGTGTGTGTGTGTGTGTGTGTGTGTGTGTGTGTGTGTGTGTGTTAAGTGTCTGAGGCCAGATCCGAACTCAGGTACTCCTAACTCCACAGCCAGCACTCTACTTACTGTGCCATGTAGCCGCCCCTCCAAAATAAATTTTTAAGACTGCAGCTTTCTTGAGACTAAGTTAACTCAATTTCAGTATATATTGTTTCAGTTATAATTTCACAATTTTCTGAATCCCAAATTATCTTACAAACCACTTCTTTGTAAGCTATTAGTTGCTATAGAAATGGGAGTAATTGTCTTTGTTGTAACCCAGAGAGCTTCATTGATTTGCTAACATATACACAGATTAGTTGTGAAGTCAGTATTAGAACCTAGGTTTCTTCCTAACCTAATGTTCTTTCCATTAGACTACATTGTTTACTCTTTGCTCTAGTACCTCCCAAAACACTATTTCTTATTTGTTAATCTTGATTTATACTAGATAAGTACCAGAAGTGAGAGGCCATAGCTGTACCAGATCTCATACTGTATTATAAAGCAGTAATCATCAGAACTCTCTGGTAGTGGTATAGAAATAGAGTGGTCAATCAGTGGAATAGATTAGATATACAAGACATAGTAGTAAATGATCTTAGTAATCTGGTGTTTGATAAACCCAGAAACCACACTGCCCTGAAGATCCAGTACTCTGAACCTTAAAGATCTGGGGGTGGGGTGTCATCCTAAACTACCTGAAGTGAAGATCAGTGTAGGGAACCCAGATGACCCTGTGTGAAAACAAGCAGGTCCAACTAACTACTCTACCAAAAGTATAGCAGGAGATAAAGCCATGCATTTTCACAAAACCCCAACACCATCTATTATCAAAAATTATTATACATCTAGAGATCCTCCAAAAAGGAGAGAGTGTAACTGTAACAACTGCAAACAAAGACTCAGAGGATTTTCTATGAGGACTGTATGGATACCTAGAAAAAAAAATGTATTAGGAGACTAAAAACTAAATAAAAGTTCTTGAGAAAGAGTTGGAAGAATAAATAGCTCAGAAGAGAACGTGGTAAGCCTTACCCATGAAATGAACTCCCTAAACCTAGAATATGCCAAAGAAGTCAATGATTCCATGAGACAACAGAGATACTAGAACCAAATAAAAAGAATTTTTAAAATAGAAGAAAATATGTGGTCTGATATCAAAGGAAAACTCCAATCACTTCCTAAAAAGAACTCCAAAATAAAAAAGCCCCAGAAATGTCATAGCCAGAATCCCAAGCTCCTGTGTCAAAAGAAAAAAATACTGTAAGCATCCAGAAAGGAGTTCAAGGAGCAAAGTCAGAATTGTCCAAGATTCAAATCTCTAATATAAAAGAGTAGATCTTGAAAAAAGATAATCCAAAAGACCAGAGGGTACAAGCTTATAAACAACAGTAACTGATCTGCAAAACTGATGGGGGTGAGAATTAGGGGAGAGGGACTGGAAAGATAGACCTTTGGGTATAAAGAATTTTCAAGGGGCAGCTAGGTGGCACAGTGAGTAGAGCATAGGCCCTGGAGTCAGAAGGCCCTGAGTTCAGATCCGGCCTCAGACACTTAATGCACACACAAACAAAAACCTAGCTGTGTGACTTTGGGCAAGTTACTTAACCCCGATTGCCCTCCAAAAGGCAAAAAAAAAAAAAAAAATTTTTTTTCCAAGCATTTCTAATAAAAAGACCAGACCCAAGTAGGATCTTTGAAATGCAAATCAAATAGTTGAGAGAAACTGAAACAGGGAATTTTATTTGAGCAATTCAAAGGGACCATATAGTAGTATAATTCTAACATTCTAATGAAGAGAAGAAACAAGTGTCCCTTCATATCCTTAATGACTTTCCATGGTATTGAGGGAGTTAAAATAAGGAAAACACATTTTGGGGATGGATTGGTTTTGTTCTGAGGATTGGAAAGGGAAAAAAATGAATATATGCAAAGTGAAGAATACTGTGTACAAAGTAACAGCAGTATTTATTATTAGATGATCAGCTGTGAAAGACTTAAACTATTCTCAGCAGTACAGTAATCCAAGACAGCATTGAAGGATTTAAAATGAAAAATGCTATCCATCCCCAAAGAAGGAATTGATAGTGTCTAAATGTTGTCTGAAGCACATTTTTTTTACTTTATTTTTCTTGAGGTTTTTTTTTGTTCTGTGTTTTCTTTCACAATATATGCAAATGTTTTACATGACTACACAAGTATAACTGTGTAGTCATGTAAGTAAAGTCAACAATTCTGTATTGAATTGCTTGCCTTCTCAAGAGGAGATAGGGAGGGAGGGAGAGAATTTGAAACTCAAGAGACTATGAATATGGGGTAGGGAAAGTGGGCATCAGAAAAACCTGTCATCTGAAACAGACAAATGAGAATTGAATACACACTTTGATGTAGAAATATTATCATATTCAACAAGGAAACAAGCAGGAACAAAAGGTCCCTGAACTAGTTTAAGAAGGATGATGATGCCAGGGAGGAAGTAGCTACAAGCAAAAAACAAACTTTCTGATCCTAAAGAAAAGGAAAAAAATGAAGAACTAGAATCTAAAGAATGCTTTAGGTTTCCTCTTAGATGACTGGAGAAATAGCTAAACAAACTGTGGTATATGAATGCATTGGAACATTATTGTGCTATAATAAATGAAGTAAAGGGATTGCAAATATTCCTTAGTAGTTTGAACTGATATAGAGTGAAGTAAATAGCATCAAGAGAACAGTTTACACAAAGACAGAAACATTGTAAAGAAAAATAACTTTAAAAGAGTTAAAACCTGTGCTCAAGGCAATGATCATGTCTCCAGAGGACTTACTGATGAAACCCACATCACAATCCACAGCTTAAGAAGCACTGAAGGGGTCGTGAGTAGAAGTTTAAGAAGCCCTGCTAGGTGACTTAAAGGAACTTGCAGCTCAAGAGAACAATTAGAAGGCTATTTACAGTATGAGAGTACACATGAGAAAAGTGATGAGGACCTGAACTAAAGTGGGCTGTGGGGGCAGCTAGGTGGCAAAGTGAATAGAGCACTGGCCCTGGAGTCAGGAGGACCTGAGTTCAAATGTGGCCTCAGACATTTAACACAAAAACGAGCCCTGTGACCTTGGGCAAGTCACTTAACTCCAATCGCCCTGCCTACCCTCCTCCAAAAAGCAAAAAAAAAAAAAAAATAAAGTGGTGGCTATGTAAATAGAAATAAGGGGACATAGGTTTAAGAGACGATGTGAAAAAAGAAATTATAAAATACAGGAGTTAGATGTGTTCAGTGAGTGAGAGTGAAGAATTGAGGATGAAATTGAGGTTACACACCTGAGTGAATAAAAGGGTAGTCAGATATCCCTGACAGTAAAGTGGGGCAAGGGGGGAGTTTAGGAAGAAAGAGAATGAATTCTCTTAGACATGTTGAGTTTTAGGTGCTTAGAGCACTTTCAGTTCAAAATATCCAGTAGGCAGTTGGTGATGTTGAATTGGACTGCAGTGGGAAGGTAGTAGGACTGGTTAGGTAGGTCTTTGATAGTCATCTAGATAGAGAAGATAACTGAGTTACAGGGGAACTGATAAGATTATCAAGAAAAGAATATAGAGAGAAACAGAGTACTCAAGACCTAATTTACTTATGTCATTGCCATTAGTTCAGTATTTCAGGCCTATAATTTCATCAGTGAACATTCCTCTTACAACCTCTCTGTTGAAAGATAATGTGACTGAAGATTTCACCATCCCGTTCCCAGCCTGATCCTCAGGTAGCCCCCACCATCAGAAGATGACTTTAATGTAGGAATGATAACATGGGGTGCAAGGGGGAATGATTAGGATATTGTCACTGAGTTACGCCCATGCTGGGAAATCATGTTGGTCATTATTTTCTTTAGTAGTTCTGTTTTTGTCCAGTGAAGCATGGCAGTCTTATAGTAATTTGTGATCTAAACCTTATTGGGCACAATTCACTTGCTTGGTCTGCCTCCTCTTTACTTAGTCATTATCTCATGTCAAACCTCTCAGGAAGTTTGAGGTATATTTACATTGCTTTGTACATAATAAGCATTTAGATGTTTTTTTTTCATTCGTTCATTACTGCCTCCATTTTCACACAGTGTTCTTGTGCCTAGAATGCATTCCTTCCTCATTTGTGCCTCTCAGAAGCTGCCATCACGTCCTCCGTGAATCCTTCCCTGACCCTCCTGGCTTTCACTGCCTTCTCAGTTTTCATTGTGCTGTGCTTAGTGCCATTCAGAAAAGGGATGGATAGGATTTTTGTTTTAGTTTCTCTTGCACCCTAGCACAGTGGTACCTGGCAAATAGGAAGCATTTAAGAAATATTTATTGATTTTGTTCAGTCAAAAAGGAATTTCTGTTCTTTCAGAATCAAGAGTTCAATAGTGTATAATTTGCATACACGGGATGTTTTAATGGAAATAGAATGAAAGTTTAAGTGGGAAACCATTTTATCCATTATTTGCCAATACATTTTACAGTGGCATTTTTTAATGCTTTTATATATTTAAAATATATTTGGAGACCAGAGTTGTGATGTCTTATTAAAATGGACTTTATAACAAAACTTCAGATCTTTAATTGTTTTTTGTTTTGTTTTGTTTTGTTTTTAATATAAATACATTTGTATGAACATTAGAAATGTGGACTTGGCTATCTTCTTGTTAGCTGCTAATCTTGGAAAAATCTTAATTTTTAGAATGTTTCAGCTGTGGATTAGCAAAATGCACTAATTTCTCTGTGGCAGTCAATGATAGAAGTTTTGTTTCTTTGACAGAAATGAAATGGTTTGGGATAGAAGATATTTGCTTTAAACTGTAGTTTCTTTTTTTGTCATTGGTCCATCATACTGTTGTTTCTGCCTCTGCCTAAATCCAAACCCCCACCCCTCTCACAGCCTGACAGAAATGTTCGCTTATGCAGCTAGTCCTGCCTCAGTTTGTACCACATCTTCTACCTGTATTCGGCTGAGACATCAGAAGTCGATGTCCATGTCAGCCTCTGGGCAGCCCAAGATGATGTTACCTCCAATAGACAGTGAAGGAGATAACTTCAAGGATATGTAAGAAAAAAACCCACAGAATCCTTGTGATACCAGTGTGTACCCACTGCTTTAGTTGTGTGCTATGGATTTTAGAGTCCTAAAGTCTATTAATAGCTGTCTATAAAATGTCCTTTCTCACCATATTTTTCTTTTCACTCTGTCTGGTGGTGTCTTTCATATATTTTGGTCTCTGTATGTGTTTCAGTGCCTTCTGCATAGTTGTCCAAATACAAGGAATTCCTTCACTCCCTTTCCAGTTTTTTTAGCATGTGGAATGGTACTTTTTATCGGCTTAAAAACTTTTCAGTTGCCTACTTTTAAATTCCACCTATGTGTTCTATTAGATTATTTTTAATTGGGAAGATTCTCTGCATGTAGGCACATTGTGAGAGGGGAAGCAACAGAAAGAAGTTTTAGTTTAGCCATTCTTTGTCCCAGAGATTCTCTATATTAGTCTTGTCCCTGAAAAATCTGTGTGCACGATTCTCCCACTTTCCCCCTGAAGGTTTGTTTCCTTATAGTGTTCCCTTTACTCCCTCTTCACTTCTGGCCTACTTTTTTCCTCCTAATTCTTTTGTAAAATATCCCTCAGTTCCGGATTTTTTTTATAACTGGTTCTTTCCTTTGTACAAAAAGTTGTGACTGTGACTGTAATTTTATATCCATGAAATGTTTGCCACAAAATTAGGCTGAGTAGGAAGTCAAAATTATGATGATTTTCTACTTTTGTAGCACTGTTCCTGATCAGAGAACTCCAGTTGCTTCAACACATAGTATCAGCAGTGCAACTACTCCTGATCGAATTCGCTTCCCAAGAGGAACTGTCAGTCGTAGCACTTTCCACGGCCAACCCCGGGAGCGGCGAACAGCAACTTACAATGGCCCCCCGGCATCACCCAGCTTGTCACATGAGGCAGCTCCACTGTCCCAGACCAGAAGTAGGGGCTCTTCTAATCTTTTTAGCAAATTAACATCAAAACTCACAAGAAGGTAAGTACTGTGGAGTTTGGGGACATTTTTAATCAACCAAACAGAAAAAGTTGCCTTTTCCTGTTAAAACCGCTATTCAAATGCTTTTCACTTCTACTTTTTTTTTTATAGTCAATATATCTTGAATATTCATTAGCCTACTTAATAGCCTTTCTAATTTTTAGAAATGTGGTGGTTGAAAGCCTTTTGGAATTAGTAGCAAGCAATCTTTTGATCTATTTACAGTGTTAGAGGTTAGCATTTAGGGATGTCAGTGTTGTTAAATAAATGTACTTTATGATCCACATATTTATGTTTCATTTTCTAAAGTTGAGCAGAATAGGTGATCTAGTATGTGTTCAGATAATGCTCAGTAAGTAATCAACAACAAAGAAAATACTTCAAGTGAAGTAGAAGCTTCCTGTGCATTGACTTTAATGACTTTGAAGTCCAGTATCTTTATAGAAGGATCAAAGGGTTAAAGGTCTACGATGGCGGACTTTGGCTTGATATCAAGAAAAGCTTAGTTACAGCTCAAGCTATCCAAAAGTATCTGTTATTTGCACAGGTTGAATTACCCGTCCCTAGAGGTGCTCAAGCAGAAAATAGACTGTCAGGGATATTTTGGAGGGAATTCCTAATCAGTTATGGATTTGACTAGGTGGCCTCTTCAGTCCTTGACGAAACTCTAAAGTTCCGTGATTCTGTGCCTGGGCTCCCTAAGGTTCAAATGTTGGAACTGTTTGAAACTTAAGAGTTTACTAAAAACCTTGTATATAATACAAACCCTTTATTTTTTATGATTAATTTTTAAAATATAGTTTCCTTCCTCACCACCATAAGATTCTTTGTAATAAAGGATTGTGTTTGTGAAGGTAGTTTGTTACAGTGATGTAATCTGGGAGATACCAACTCTTTAGGGGAAAATAAAAAATTATGTTGATGAGGTTGTGATCCTTTGCATAGACAGTGAAAGTTTCTTCATTTAGGAAATCTGAAAGCCATTGTAAATTCAGAATCACACCTCAAAAGATTCCCCCAGTGGGGGCCTCTTTGAAGCTGGATTTGCCTGCTGATGAGTATATACTTTCATGCAAAGCTTCTCTGCAAGTTGGACTGTCCGCATAGATTTTCCTGTTTGTCTGCTCTTCTAGGCAAGGCTTCATCTCCTGATCTCTTATATTACCACTTTTTTTTTTATATGACCTGTTTTGTTTAAGATGTGTGCTGAATCCTTATATTTAGTAGGTCCCTTTAATGATTTGTCTGTCTCATCAATCCAAAACTTAGGTCATAGGATTCATACTTGGAAGGGATCTTAGATAACATCTAGTCTAACCTCTTCCTTTTATAAATTAAGAAATGGAAAGCTCCTCGGCTGGTAAATGTTAGAAATTGTAACCCAGATCTCTTGACTCCAAGTGTAACATTCCTTCCACTATAGCCTGTGACAGTCACATTGATTGCTCTTTTCTACAGTACAGCTGACATATATTAAAGTCTTAGTTGGGGAATTTTTTTTTACACATCATGGACTCCAGCTTAGTGAAGAGCTCTTAGTCTCTGCCTCTTTCTCTTTAAACATAGAGCCAATGCTGAACCAAAGCGTACTTGAGGTATGAGCCAATAGAAACTCCACACAATTTTATGTGCACATAACCATCATTGGTAATATCCTGCAGCCTGCTTACACTCCAATTTTGTCTTTCTGTTGCCCTTTGGGTCACCTGCAATTGTGATTCTTCTGAAATCAGAATGTTGCATGAGTTACAGCCATATTGTATCACTGGGAGAAGGTTAAGTGTTAAAAAAAGGGCAGCATTTGCAGCCTAGAATAGTTTAGGGTCATTGATAACACTTCCCAGTTTTCCCAAATAATTTTTTAAATGCCGTGAGCCACCTGACCTATAAATCATGCTTATCTTGGGTAACGATTTTTTTTCATGAGTATCTGGCTTAGTACTTCATGGCCACAGTCACTTTTAATCACTTTTAATTCAGTATAAAAAAGAAATAGGCTGTAGCACGGCCTTTTTTCCTATTTTATGAGATTATTTTATTGAGCACCCACAGCATTGTGGGGGATACAGACATGAGCAACTTATCACGTTGGCCCTTGTGGGCTGATGGTCTAATAGGTAAAATTAATCAAAGGCAGAATGTGTTGAGTAGAACACAAGAGACACAAAGGGCTCTGGAAAGAAAATTTCCTAGTTCTTTTAGTTAGTACTGCTAAACTGTACATTTCTGATCCTGAATGACTAAAAAGCAAAGGTAACCCAACAAGGAAATTGTAATTGTAATAAAAACCTGACCCTCCAAGGTACTTTTCAGCTCTATCAGTGTGATACACATTGTAAAAGCATAAATAATTCATTTAAAATATATAATAGCCAATTTTGTGACAATTCTGTTTCTCATTATTTATAAATATATCAATTTCAGAACTAAAAACTGGATTGTATTGATTTTGAAAATACTTGACTCCATACCTTAGAGTAGTGTTCAGATTTGATACAATAAAAAGACATTTTTTAAATTTGGCTGATTTTTTAAAATATTTATAATAATAACATTTAAGTTCAGCATGGAATACTTGTCACTTAGGTACTTCAAAGAAATTTGAACAGTGTACCTTGTTTATGAGTATATTACAACTGACTTGATCTGCTAAAAAAAATACCCTTTCATTTCTTAATGTAACTTGAATTTTCAGGAATACCAGTATTTGCCATATCTGTAAAGATTCTAAATAATTTAATTCAGTAGCAATTATACAAAAATTTGTTACTTGTTTCTGGCATTTTCCCCCCAAAAAAGTCATATTTTTCTGCCTCAAGATAAACTTGGTCTCTCTTCATTTAAAAATTAAGAAGTCAAATATTGAATATTCAGTTAAACCTATTATTGACTCATTTTTCAGCCAACATCTTGAAACAGTTTCATTATGTTAGTAAAATGAACTTTGTTTTATTTATTGTTTTTTGTTGTTTCTAATTGACTGGATTTTTTTCATTTTAGTTTGTACAAATCATCTTGGTTAATTTTGCTTTTGGCTTAATTTCTTTTAGAAACATGTCATTCAGGTTTATCAAAAGGTAGGATTTTATATTTCCATCCCCGTCCCCAAATGGCTTCTGCAATTAACCTCAGGTTTGGCTTTATAGCCCTGGTTTCTCTTAAAACTAAAATTTCTGCTGAGAACTAAATACTTGTTTCTTTTTAAAATTTTATATATATATACACATTATATATATGGAAAGAAACACATAAACTCTTTCCAAAATATAAGGGCCTGTGGCACCCATATAACAAGAGGCTAAGCATGCTCTGTGCATTTTCTTTCTTTTGTAGAATGATTAGCATCTGAATAATTTGGTCTTTATACTAATACACTTAGCATGCTTCTTTTTGGAGAATGAAATATTCAGTAACATTCAGTAACTATCGCTACATAGCTATTAGCATGTCAAAAGTGAGTGATATTTGTCTTAATTATAATTTCTGTTTCTCTGTTTAAAGGGTTTTATTAACAGAAAAACTTGAAAAATCAGAATGATGGTGAAATTGGCCACATTCCTATACTAGAAACAGACCCAAAATTCAAATAAAGCTATGATACAGTGTAGTCAACCTAGAAGACCTTAAGACACAGACAACTGTATAACATCAACATTTAAGATATTTTGGAGTTGAAAATTTTGATTACTTGATTTTAACCACAAAAGTAGTAGACTCTATCTAGTGGATGGGGATCAAGAAATTTCATTTATGACCCAAGTTTCTACCATTATTGTATGCTACTCAGTTACCTCTACCTCAACTTCCTCATCCATTAAATGAAGCTAATTCTTTACTTTACCTTTTTTCCAATCCCAGGGCATGTATATGTATATCCTTTAAGCTGCTGTGAATAATCATTTCATGTTTTTATTGTTACATAGCTGAAAGCCAGTGTTATTTGAGTAAAATTGCTTTTTAATCAGTTGATTTAAATATGTTTGGTGACAGCCACTGAAACATGAAATAAAAACTGCATCAGAGGGGAGAGAGCCATTGAGGGTAACAATATTAATTCTCTGACTGTCTTATATTATAAAGGGTTAGAATGATGTTTTTTGGTATATATAAAATCATAGGTTCACTAAATGAACTTAGTATGAAGTTTTTTATAGGACTGTGGGATATCTGCTTTATTAATAGTAGAAATTCACCACTACTGTTGTAAATTGACTGCTAATTGCCCATCATGGGAAATTAAGGTAAACGCTGCCAAATTTCCCTTTATTAGAAGAAAAATGAATTTACAAAGAGTCTGAACCTGAAATTATACCCTCTTTTGCTGTCAGAAGGCTACCCGTTATTTTGGAAGAGAGTTAAAAAGGTCAGAATCAACATACTATTCACACTTTAAAGTTCACTTTTCCCTTAAGGATGTTTATATTCAGTATACATATATTTCATATGTATTATTGGTCATCCACCCTACAAGTATATTTGTTAGATGTTCACTTGAAATTATACCTAATTGTGTATATAATTATACATAATCAAAATGGGGAAAGGGTAAGAATTTGGAAATTGCTTATAATCACAAATTTGGTATCTCTATTACTTTTTTAGAAATAATTTCTTAAGTGTTATATATAATAGGTAGTTGTGCACTAGTATAAGATTTCTCTTCTCTTTCCCGCTTCCCTATGCTTCTGCATTCTTTTCCTTGAGGCTCCCAACTGAATATGAGAGGAACGGGAGATATGAGGGTTCAAGGTGAGGGGAATCATTTTTATTTAAAATTCTACTTAATTATTGCATTTTGTGTAGTGAAGATAATATATTACTTAAATCTTGTGTACCACCTTAATAAACTATTAATATATGTTTGATATAGTCACTATTTCTAGTCTGTTTTAGCATTAGTCGAAGCATGTGCTTACTGTTGTTACCTCAAAATACAAAGCATACTTATTTCTAGTAAGATTTTAATTACTTTAATCAACCAAGGTGGGTGCTGATTTGATATGACACCTATCCATCATCTTACCACATCTAATGAAACTCCAGAAACACTCCCTGATAATTTCATATAACAGTAGCCTTAATTCGTTTTAAATGTTTGTGTCTTGCCATCTTCCCACATAGGTGGTCTGTTATAACTATATAAGAGTTAAGGGAAGAAATATACTAGATTTACCACTGTTTTCATTCATTGTGTCCCTAAGCCACTTTTCTGTATGATAAAAACAGGTTAATGGAATTTTAATATCTGTGTATTTTATATTTTGAAAAATGTCATTGAACATATAATATACATGTGAGTAGCATTGCACAGATTCCTATTTGATTCATTGATTTCTTCATTGCTAGAACTAGGCAACATTTTCAATATATTAGTAGTAGGAAATATGATGTGGTGATGAGAGGAAGTATCTCCCACTTTTCAGTGATACCTTAATTTAGTATATCTCATTGGATAGTGTGTGTGTGAGAGTGTATGAGTGTGGGTGTGTGTGTGTGTGTGTGTGTGTGTGTGTATTTTAATTTCTGTCCAACAAAAGATTTGATGAACATTTATTCTGTACATAGAATAGCATTGTTCTAGGTTGCATGAAAATATGACCTAGTCATTGAGGTCCCACGGCTGAAAGGTTTAGTTGAAACAAAACACACCAACGTGAGAATTTGCAAGTCAGTACACTAACAAATTTCACTGTTATATACCATACATAAGATTTGGACTTGAATTCAAATCAGTTCAAATTACTGCCTTGTGAACTTGATAAAGTCACTTGACCTCTCTGGACATATACCATTAGATCTCTGACAAAAAGTTGAATATTGGATTTTATAGGAGGGAAAAGTAGGTCACTCTGGGCTTTCATTCTGTAAAACATTGTCAGGGGCAGCTAGGTCATGCAGTGAATAGAGCATTGGCCCTGGAGTCAAGAGGACCTGAGTTCAAATCCCGCCTCAGACACTTAACATAAAAACTAGCCATGTGACCTTGGGCAAGTCACTTAACCACTATTGCCCTCCTTCCCCCTCCAAAAAGCAAAAAAAAAAAAAAATTGTCTTATTTAGCAATTTTAATATGCTAGACATTCCTAAAACTTGGATATTTACATTTTTATTATTTATATGACTTAGAGTTTGTGTTTTGATAGCTGTAATTATTAGTAGCTATAGATAATGTAAGCTGAGAAGACCAGAATTGCTTTGGAATTAGAAATGTAATATTCTCATTTTTAACCTTTAAGGAAATGGAGACAAAATGAACAATTGTGTATTGAATATGACTGAAGTCCCAGAATACCACTTTCCCATTTTTTTGGTTCTATCATCATCTAAGAAAATTATCCTTAGACCCTTCCTAATGCAATATGATCTAGATTTTATTTATCTGGGGGAAGAGGATATTTTTAAGCCCAAGAACGGAATGGAATATTTTTTCTTTTTTTTTTTTTTAAACAAATGCTTTATTAACTTCTGGTTTACATCATTCATTTCCGCCAGATTTTGAGTTACAAGGAATAGAATAATTTTTCTCCCAGAATAATGATCAAAAGTGAATCATTATGGGGAAATGATGGGGATAGAAGGAAAAAAATCAATTCATCTTTTAAAAAAATTCTCCCCACACTATTCTCAAAATGATTTTGTGGGTTTCCTGAGTTAGGGAGTTTGTAAGAGACTGAATTTTAACTGTACAGTGTCAAAAACAAAAAAACTGCTTTAGTATCCCTAGTCATCCATGAAAATGCAAAGTATTCCAGACAGTGCTGTAGGGAGGATGGCATATTCTGTTTGTCTCCTTTTTCTTTTTCATATTTTTTTTAAATATCTAAGTGAGAAAGCTAATAAAATTGAAAGGAATAATAACTCAATTTATAGCACTTTAAGGTTTGTAAATGTATTTCCTTAAAGCAGCAGAAAGTGAAAAATAGATGAGTATAAAACTGATGCAAATTTACTGGTCAGATAGGATTTTAGTGACATAATGAATTTTTTTAAAAGGTTTTTAAGGCTACTTGTAATAGTTGCTCCTTAATGAAGGAACAAATGACCAGACCCCTAGTATTATCTTTACCCTGTAGGAAACTGTTAGGACAAGTGGTCTATATGTATTATTAAACACAGCATGTTTAATGTGCCATTTGCTTCACTAACCAAAGTAGATAATGTTGGTTTTCCTGTGGAATTAAAAATAAACCTGCCCCCTGTGCATTTCAGTCGCAACGTGTCAGCTGAGCACAAGGATGAAAACAAGGAGGCAAAGCCCCGCTCCCTGCGGTTTACCTGGAGCATGAAAACCACCAGTTCCATGGATCCCAATGACATGATGAGGGAAATTCGAAAAGTCTTGGATGCCAATAACTGTGACTATGAACAGAGAGAGCGGTTCTTGCTCTTTTGTGTCCACGGAGATGGGCATGCAGAAAACCTTGTACAGTGGGAAATGGAGGTGTGCAAACTGCCAAGACTGTCACTGAATGGCGTCCGCTTCAAGCGGATATCAGGAACATCCATAGCTTTTAAAAACATTGCTTCCAAAATTGCCAATGAGTTAAAGCTGTAACAAAGTAATTACATTGTAAATTAAGTACCAGTTTCAAGTGTTTTCCTGAACACTTATGGAAATGTATAGAATAATATTTAGGCAATAACTTCTGCATCTTCAGAATCATGGTATTAAAAAATATATATATATGAAAATGAGCTGCTCAGCCAGGAGAAAGAGTTGGACTTTTTTTTTCTAAGTGCACTGCAGCATTAAAGTTGCCTATTCTGTAAAATATTTACCCCATCATTTTATTTACATTGTTCTAAGGTCTCTTAACAGTCTACAGAATATATCCATTTAAATATGCCTCCCATTTGTGTGACTGTGAGAGTGTATAGTATGTGTTTATAGTATATAAGTTTAAAGTATTATATATGTAAACAAGTCCTTACACCAACATCCCAAGCTGTACCAATACCTCTTTGGAAGATCATTTTGGTGCTAAAAATGGATATAGCCAAGGAGGAAACTTTCACTTAATATAAAAATCAGCATAGGAATAGTTACAATTAGCGCGGGTTTACAGTTTGCTACTGTGGGATTTTCTTTTTTTTTTTTCTTAAAAAAAGTACAAAGGGTTTGAATTTACAGTTGTGAACATTGCTTACGTGTTGGTTTTTTTTCTTCCCAAGTAGATCTCATAAGATCATTAAAAAATCACTTTTCCTCAATAGAGTTTTGCATTATGTCTCCTAGTACTGTATTTAAAACTTGGTGAAAAATAACTAAAATGTATAAACATGTCCCACCTAACATCATTAAGCAGTGTTGCCTAGGGAGAAAGACAGTAACTCTAATAGAAGCAGTGTTAATGGTGGGCATTTAGGGGAGCATTGGCAAGATGTTGTGGAATATGTTTATATGTTTTCTCATCAGCTAAAGTGCCTCAAACTATCCCTCTGTGTAGGCCAGGCTGGACTTTGTTTGGTGCATCCTCAGAACCGCAGGGGTAGAGGGGGTGGAAGGGCAGTGTTTTTTAGCCTGGAACCTTTTTTCAGAGGTAAATTAGAGTGAGAAGTCCAATTCCTTGTAATGTGAGAAAGGAATTCTGTAGAGAGAGCAATTTGACTCTTGCTTTCTATCTAGGACCATATGTTAAGAGCTGCCTCATCTGAGACTTCATCAGATTTGTTTCCAATGCAGTATGAAATTTTCTTATTCTTTGTGCTTTGTTCCATGTGTCAGGCTTACAGCCTTTTTCCACTTCTTACTTGGTTATATAAGAGGGTATGATTAATTCAGCTATCAGTTTGTGATTATAGTCTCTTAATGGGGAAATGGTTGACTCATTCAGAATTTTTAAAAAAGATTGAAGTTCCCTGAAAGCAATTTTTTTTTTTACTTACAGAAACACCAAAGGTCACAGTTATTTCCCCTCTGGGCTTCAGTTTTGTAATTTGTAGAACAAGGGAAGGAGGAGGGCAGGAATGAAAGAAGATAGATGATCTCTAAGAACCATTTCTGATGGCTCTGAATAGCAGTAGCTTTCAGGCCCACCTTCAAGAAGAAAATCTTGCTAGAGACATTTAATAAACACTTTATGTCAGTTGCTTTTCATTTCTGATCTCTAGTTGGACTTATTTTACCCCCTTGCACTCAAGATTACATAATGAAGCCCAGTGTACAAACAGCACCTTTTCAGGTCTTTTTCCCCTCCTCCTATTTTTTCTTTGTCACTGAAAATATTAGGTGGCCACACAGATAGGAGTAAATATCTTTCCATTTATATGGAAAATAGGAAGTGTTGACAATGATCCATTCCAGAACACAATTTCCAGATTTCTTTGCCATATGTTCCTATAAGTTTTTTCTGTCTACTGACTTAATTCCCCTTTGCCATCTATATATAGCACCTTTGTTTCAGAAAATTCAGGAGTACTTAGAGTATTCAAGTCCTTCTGATCTACCATGTCAGCAAAGGGCAGGAGACAGAGAACACTTCTACCATAAGCTCCATGATTCAGCAAAATAAACCACAAAGTAGGTACACAGGAGTAGCAGCTTGGACTTCATTAAAATTATTACCCTGAAAATTATCCTGACACATTCACTTCATCTTCTTAGTTATTTTTCAGAAGTTTTCCATGGTTAAATGAAACAGAATGTACAAAGTATTTAACTGACAGGTTTAAGTGGATCCTGGTATCTATTATATAATATTCTTTCCAAGAAATTCAGATAATTCATGTTTTGGTGGCACAAAATTGAAGAGTAGAGTCCTTTAAAAAGCCCAGTTTCTCATAAGGTAGACTAATATTGCTTTCATGCTTGTCTGGTTAAAGTGACAAAGAAAATATAGAAAAAGTAGAAGGTCATTCAGAAGATTTTATAGGCCAGTGAGATATACTTACCCTCTTGATAAAAGTAGTAGTTATCATCCTAATTAAGGCATATTAGCTATTCAGTTTTAATTTACCTGTCTCCCAGAAAATTTTTCTCATCTTAGAAATAAGTGGCATCATTCATACTTGAATAGAAATCCTATTTATAAGCTCCCCAACAAAGTCATCCAGTCTGCACTTCAGGACTTATAATTAAAGGGAAAGGAATCCACTACATCTTAAGGCAACCCATTTCACAACTCTACAATTTTACATCAAGCCTATTTATGTCTACTGGTGTCAGGCAGAACAAAATCGAAGCCCTCTTTCCTGTGACAGTCCTTCATATGCTTGAAGATACCTGTCATAATCCCTTAAAGTTTCCTCTTCTCTAGGCCAAACATCACAGATTCCTTCTATGTATCCTTTTTGGCATGATCTCCAGTCTTCTCACCACCCTGGTCACCTTCCAGCTTGTCATTTGTTAAAAACAAAACACTTCTAAGAAATGGTTGAACCCCTGTAATTTCTGAAAGTGAAGACTTTACACACAAAACTGGTAAGATATAAGAAGCATAACTACGGTGATGGTTGTCACAGCATATGGTTCTCCTTGAGCTTGGGTCGCATTGATATTGGTCTGATTTTTTGTTTTTTCGAATGAGATGTAATCTGAACAAGTTCCTATTCTAGAAACTCTGTAACTTTGAAGACCCTAACATTACCCAATTATCAGTTGTGAAAACCCTTGCATCATTGTCTTTTACAGGTCCACAAACCCAGTCACAAATAAATCCAATCAAAGGGAAGAAAGGATTGATATTTGGGGACAAAAAGAAAATGCTTAGCACTAGCCCTGGGTCTCTTCTGGCTGAGATTCATGAATATGGGACATTACAGTGTCATGTATTGTGGGGAGGGCTGATAATATTTGCAGAATTAATAAACTTAAAACCACTAAAAATTTTACCACTTTGTGCAGTGAGTGTAATGTTGCCCTTCTTAAGGGAAAAATGCACCATAACTTGATGCCAGCATCATTTCAGCCAGTACATGCTGAGATATAATGTAACATAGTGAGGGATGGGGAATTTATCTGTGTGCCTTGGAAGAGTTACTAAAAATTCACGTGGAAACCCATTTCTTAATGAGCAGTGTCAACATAACCAAATACACATCATTGAATAGGAAGATCTTTTGCATTGTATCTAGCCAATACTTTTCTTATTTTAAAGTTTGGAGGAAAGTAGAGATTCTAGCATTTATGTTCTTCATAGTGGGCTAAATAAATTCCTGCTAAATTGGTGAGGCCTCAAAAAACAAAACCATACAATGTCAAATTAGACCCTTCGATATTCTCTAACCTCCTCTTATTTGTAGATGGGAAGACTGAGTCTCAGAAATAGGAAATCACTTGCCCGGATCATCTGACTCCCAATCGAGTGCTCTTTTGCAGTATTACCTGTGAAATTTGTAGATGATAGTTAAGGGTTTAAAACAGAGGTTGTTTAAAAAAAACAAAAAACTGATCATTAAGACCCTGATAGGTCCTTGCCTGGAAATTTTCAGTAAGATCTAGGTGCCGCATTTTAAGAGGGAGCTTGATAAAATGGAATGTGCTCAAATGAGGATGAAAGGATAAGGGGCGGGGGAGGGGGGAACTACATGACTGAAGTGTAGAAAATCAGTACTTTGTCAGGGAGAAATGGAAAAAGTATTTTCTTTAAGCACTTGAAGATTTGTCATATGGAAGAAGGCATAGTCTTATTAACTCTGTAGCTCCAAAGGACAGAACTAGATCTATTGGAAAGCAGATTTAAGCTAAACAGAAGAAAAACTTGCTAATGAATAGAGTTGTCCAGTACTCCAGAGTAAAGTCCATTGTTCTCATGAAGGAACAAGTCTTTGATGGAAGGGTTTAAACAGAAACCAAATGGTTATCAGGAGTCATTTCTTTAAAAGGAGATGCTTCATAAAACAAGTTGGACTTGATAAGACTTCAAGATTCTTTCCATTTCTGAAATCCCATCATACTGCATTAAGAATTCCAAGTAGCAGTGTGTTTAATGTCAAGCTTAATTTGCCTCTGCAATTTGCAACCTATTCCTAGTTCTGTCATATTCCTTACTAGCTATTCACTTTCCAAATCTGCCATTCTGTTGTGAAGCTCTTGCCTTCAGTTACTAGCAGTGATGAAAATAACCAGCCAGGTCCCTTAGTTTTATTCAGTTTCTTGCCCAAGATTTTGTAATCCTTAACAATTCATTCCAGAATTCTTTTGGCAGTATCATTTATGGCCACATGATTCTTAAAACATTTTCAGGTACCCTATGAACCTGCTGAAATGCGAAGTATGAATATTTATAGGTGATCCTAAATATTTTAAGGGCAATTTGTAAACATTCCTAAACAAATAATGCTAACTTTGAGCCTGTTTTAAGGAATTTAAGTAGTTTTTGGGGAAAACAAAAACAGGGGCATTTCTCCCTTGGTGCTGGTCATTTCATTAGATTTGGCTAAGTAATAGGGAGATCCTAGGATTTAGAACTCACAGGAACTTTAAAGACCAACAAGTCTAAACCACCTTATTTGCTACCTTCTATAATAATAATGATAAGGGTTGCTTTTATTGAAAGAAGTGGACTATAGAATCTTGCTAAGTATTCCTTTTTCTAATTGCTCATAAACCTTTAAAACAGTATTTTAAGGTTCCTTCCAATTCTAGCAGTCTCTGAGACAATAACACTGGCCACAAATCAGGATGGCTGAAGTGCCAGGGAGAGAAAAACGGATTTGGAGTGAAAGGACCTGATTTTAAATCTTAGCTCCACCACTTAGTGTTATATATGACTTTGGCAAATCACTTAACAACTCTCTGGGCCTTGGTTTCCTCATCTATAAAATAAGGGTGGTAGACCAGAAGACCTCTGACCTAATCCAGCACTCGACTTTATGGTCCTATTTAGAGATATGCTTTCTTTCTGTGAGGTGATAGTAACAGTAATGACCACTTGGTGGTGCTACAACTCAATCCTGAAAACAGCATTTATGTGTAATATGGGACAGAACCCAATGTTAGGCTTTGTGTCCAGTTTGACAAGTATTTATTTTGGGGCCTGCTATTTATGAGGTGCAATTCTATGTTGCTTGCCCATGTGATTATTACTTAAGTACAATAGTTGTGTCTGAACTGCTTCCATAAAAAAATAATAGCTTAGTTTTATCATTGTGGTTGTCTTGGAACAGAGATCGGAAATAGAAGACCAGTGTCCAAGTGTTAGGTAAAAATGAAGGCGATGGGGGAGGATCTGAAGTCCATAGAATAGAATCTGGACTTGGGTCAAAAGATTAAAGAGTTGGATAGTGTTATAAAAGAGGAAAGAAAGAATAAGAATGACTGAACATCTTTTGGTAAATAATAAAAATAAGCTTTTCCCCAAAGGATGGTATCTAGACCCTCTAAGGAGAAAACAGCCACTGGTGCTTCAAGGAATTAGACTGAACACCAGGCCTCCACAACTTGCAGTTGCTTCAAGGATTTCTGGAAGCTCTTGGAACATGTTGGGGAAAATATACTTTGTATGTACTGTAAAGCCCTTGGAAAGCAGCCCTAAGGCTACAAGTTGTACAGGCCTGCTATTCAGAGGTTAAAGAGACAGATGGTTTGAGGGGCAGCTAGGTGGCACAGTGAGTAGAGCGTCGGCCCTGGAGTCAGAAGGACCTGAGTTTGGATCCGGCTTCAGACACTTAACACACACAAACAAAAACCTAGCCGTGTGACCTTGGGCAAGTTACTTAACCCCAATTGCCCTCCAAAAAAGTTTAAAAAAAGAGAGAGAGACAAATGGTTTGACTCCCTACTGGGTGGTAGTTAGGCAGCTAATTGATGCACACCTGACATTACTTTGAGTTCTTAGAGTAGGTATCCAAAATCTGAAAAAAGAAGCTCCCAAATTTTAAATCCCAGCTGTATTCCTAACTAGCTTTATGACTGTGAGCCAGTAAGTCACATCCTTTCTCAAAAGAGTGACACTGCTTGCTTTGCCTGACTCCCAGGGTTGTCTGGATATGAAATATATGGATATGAAAGTGCTTCAGATTCAGTTCAAAAAAAACAATAGGTTAAGGAGTGGGGAGTGGATCTACCCACTACCTCAGAGTAATCACTGAGATCCAAACCCTTCAGTCCTGCTAATTAGTCAGTGGGCATGATTAGGTTTTAATTAATTTTGTTAATATATATTAACAAAATTCTAAGCCTTGATCCCTTTATCAGATAAGAAATATAATCATAAAGTAGGTTCTAAGGAATTTGCCTGTATTTCCATAATGTATTAATAAATCCTTAATTCCATAAGATCACAAGCTTTGGCCAAGCTGCCAGCACAACACAGGTTACGTTTCATGATTGGCTGAAAGAATCAGACACACCTCTAGGTCTGTGTATAACAATAGTAGCAAGTCAGTTTGAGAGTTGGCCAGTCAATTGATGGAAGAGCTCCAGTTGAGTTTATCAGTTCCAGAGTTGACATCCAGAAGAGGAAGAAAACACCAGCCTTTGAAAAGGAATCACTCTTGGGCCAGGATTGAAGGGACTCTCCCCCTCTTCCTCTCTCTTTTGACCACATCATGAACCTGTAGGAGATAATGAATACATTGGGTCAGGAATGGAAAGATACACCAAGGACCTACACAGAAACAGAAAAATGTCACCTGAGGGCAGAAGCAGCCTCAAGAAGCCTGACTGTGATAGCCTGCCACAAAGTTACTCCTAGACCCCAAGAGTAATAGACACTCTTCTAGGCACCCAACCTACAAGTGTAAGTTAGGGGATTGTCCCCAGAAGTGGTGCTACGTTGGGCACCTACTGTTTGCATGACCTTGTACTGTATTTGGGCATGCAGTGTTAGCTCATAAAAGGGATGTTGGCAGGCACTTATATTATCTAACATAGGAGCAGTAAGGATAGGAAAAACCTGAGAAATCATGAGGATCTGCTGGATTGCAAAAGTGTTGCCTAGAGAAGAGAAATATTAAGTGGATATAGGGCCACTTTCTTCAGATGTTTGAAGGCCCTGCAGAGAATGATCATTGTTGAGAATTCTGTAATATTTTATGAATTGAGCTCAGCCTGTTAAGTGTCTATTCTGTGCCTACCAGTCACCATGTTCAGTGCTAGAAGAGACAGAAACAAATGAAAGCAGTCCTGCCCTGTTACGATGAGAGGTTGAATTAGGTGATCCCTTAGGCTCCATCAAACTCCGTGTTCTCCGGTTTTGCTCTGTAACTGAAGTAAATGGTGTCATGCCTGCAACTACCTTCCATGTGTTAATTATGGCACCTCATGGATACATGCGGAGTAACCTCCAATTATGAAATTCTAAAATTATGTGTCACATATACACACACCCTTCAGTTACGTGCTAAAATACCTAGGTGCATTTGGTAAAGGCATCTTGAAATGCTGTCCTTTCCCCTAGTCTGTCTTTTGTTGTTACTCTAAGAACTGGATCTGAATTATTTTATTCAGAAGGCAACAGGCAAACCTGTAAAAGCTTTTATGAGAAAGGCAGCAGGATAATCATATCTATGCCTTAGTAAGATGATTAAGAGCATATTGAAGGTGGATTAGAGGGGCGGCTAGGTGGCGCAGTGAGTAGAGCGCCGGCCCTGGAGTCAGAAGGACCTGAGTTCAGATCCGGCCTCAGACACTTAATGCACACACAAACATAAACCTAGCCGTGTGACCTTGGGCAAGTTACTTAACCCCTATTGCCCTCCAAAAAAAAAAAAGTGAATTAGAGGGAGAAAGATTAAAGGAAGGCCAAATAAAAGTTCATTGCTACAGTCTACGTGAGGTTTCAAGAGCCTGAAATCAGGTGGTAGCTCTTTAATTACAGTGGAAAGACACCTTGAAAGAGCAGAAGTGGGGAGAAGAGAGTTTTAATTCCTGGATAACCAAAATAATAGTGGTGCTTTTTTGTAAAAAGTGGATTTGTCATGACGGGTGGAGTCCTAACCGATGTGCTGTGAGTACAGGTTATTGCCTCGAATACATCATGCTTTCACTTTCCAGCAAGTTGATAAATGTCTACCCACTCCTAACTTAGGACCACCACCTGTTCAGGGCCTCATCCAAAATGGCCTCCAGATTGGTGTCAGTGCCTAAGTCCTCCTCTCCATTATATCCAGGCAGACAGCTGCCAAAGTCATTTTTCTAAAGCAAAGATCCGACCTAGTCACTTCCCTATTCAAAAAGCTCCAGGGGCTCCTGATGGCTTGGAAGTGGTATTTAAAAAGCCCTTCACACTGTAGTTCTAACCAGCTTTTCCAGGTTTCTTACACATTCCCCTTCACAGAATCCATATTTAACATGAACTGGTCAGCTTGCTACTCCTTATACACAACAATTTAATCCATCTCTGTGCCTTTGCACAGATTGTCTTCCTACGGAAGTCCATTCCCTTTTCACTTCTGCCTTTTATCTTTCTTCAGATCTCAGCTTAGGTGCCCAGACCTACAAGAAGCCTTTTCTGATTTTCCTCCTCAGCTGCTGGTGGCTTTCTCTCCTTCAGAAAAATGTGGGTTTTTTACCTTGCATCTGCTTTTTTGTGTATGTATGTTGTTACTCTGATAAAATGTAAACTTCAGACAGTTCCATTTCTGTCTTTTATCATTTGGCGTATAATACGCTATTTAATTCTGCATAATTCCTGGGCCACCATTTTATGAGAAACCCTGAATCTCGGTACATGGACAGAGAAGAAAATTCTGAAAGGAATAATCCCAAGAAGTGAGAGTTTTCTCTGTTGTTTTTGAACGCTCCAAATGTTTTTGCTTCAATTTTTTGGCTTACATGAATTTCCTAAGTGTTTTCTGTGGTGACTAAGGAACAGGACATTTTGCTGAGATGTTTAAAAGAAAAAAAAACTTTTTAAATTGCATTTAGGACCTTCCTGTTGGCTAGTGATGTGTTTTCCCCTTTTCCATGTCTAAGGTGTATTTAAAACCAGAAACACTTGGGACTCTCTTGGTTCTTTGCCTAATAAAGAAGGGCCTTGTCTGGTGGGAGCTGCCTTCTAATCCCTGGCCCTTAGACTTTGAAGATGAGAGAGAACATGGAGAGGATGAGCACAGGGAACCTGGGTTACAGTGACCATGTTTCCTTGGAGACCAAGAAAACATTTTATTTTTTATTCTCCAACCCTCAGGACTTCCTTCAAGGACTCTCTTTAATTTAATAAGGGACCTGCTAGGAGGAACACATAGATAATGAATGCATTTATTAAAGCAGTATTTTGTATAGAAATGAACCAAAAAGAGGGAGAATGAATTCATGCTTCTTATTAATAAAAGTCCCTTGATTAAAAGACATCCGCCTTGAACCCCAGTGTTACTCTAGTTTATTGCACCTCCAGGATTCAGTTTGGCAAACATACACTAAGCTAACCTATTACAAGCGAGGCATTAACACAGAGGACTATAGCAGGCCCTTCTTTCAAGGAACTTCTAGTCTAATGGAGTAAAAGATTGAACCATCTTAGAAGTGCAGTTAGTAGTACAGAGCCAAACAAGGGACTATTAAAAACATTGGAGGATCTGTAAAGTGGTGAAATCACTTTCACCTGAAGATAATGGAGGAGGAAGCTTCATGGAAAATGACACCTGTGTTGGGTGTTGAAGAATTGGGGGGGAGGTAAGACTGGTGAGGAGAATTTCAGGAATGGGGAATGCATTAGCAAAGGAGCAGAGATGGAAGAGGGCATGTGGAAATATGTAAAGGGGAGCAGCACAGCAAGTCAGCAAAGTCACACTATCAATGACTTTGAAATGCCAACATCAAGAGTTTATTCAGGGGGCAGCTAGGTGGTGCAGTGAGTAGAGTGCCGGCCCTGGAGTCAGAAGGACCTGAGTTTGGATCCGGCCTCAGACACTTAATACTCACCAAAAAAAAAACAAAACCTAGCTGTGTACCCTGGGCAAGTTACTTAACCCCAATTGCCCTCCCAAAAAAAAAAAAAAAAGGCAAAAAAAAAAGTTTATTCAGGAGGCAGAACGGAGCCACTGAAAGCTTTTATGTGGAAGATTTTATTTGGTGGTCAGTGCTTCAGGATAGACCAGCACATCTTACACCTGAGTATTTGTTGAGTCCAAAATATGGCAACTGGCATGCTCCATGCTGTTGTGTGGGGGCTGTAAGACAGGGACCTTCACTTGAATAGCAGGTGTTCTTTGGGATAAAGCACACATACTTAAAGCAGTTTTTCATAAAAAGTTAAGGCAATACTTGATTGAGATGACAGTGGGAGTACAGTACAGTGAAATATCAGTGTAGGATAGTGTTAGGGGAAGACTCCATAGGAGATGAGGCTTAACTTGGACCTTAAAAAATGTGGAAGATGGGAGCAGCTATGAATAGAGCACTGGCCCTGGAGTCAGGAGGACCCAAGTTAAAATTTGACCTCAGATACTTGTCACACTGTGTGACTTTGGGCAAGTCACTTAACCCCAATTTCCCTGCCTTTTCCCCTCCAAAAAAATGCGTAGGGTTTAGAAAGAGGGAGGACATTCCATAAGAGGATTGTGGGGTGTGAACAAGAATAAATGCAAAAGCAGTATGGTATGGCAAAAAGAGCACTGGCTTTGGCGTCAGAGGATCTACATTCCAACCTTGCCTCTCTTTATCTGTGTAGGCAGGTCATGTCACCTTTCTAGAACTTCTCTGCAGAGTTAGGGGGGGTTAAAGTAGAGGAGTTTTTGAGGTCCTTTCCCAGTCTGAGACTATGGTGCTGTGAGTATGCATAAACACTTTTAAAATTAGTGATAGTACTTCAAGGATCAATGCACTAATCTGAGTACTTCCTCTACCAACATAAATCACAACCACATTACACTTTAATTGATGGTTTAATAAGTTGCTCTGGTCAAAACATTTCATTCCTTTGCTGATCAATCTGTCTAATCTTGATCCTCAGTTCTTCAAGCAACGGACACAGCCACATATCTGCAGGCTTTCAGCCTTGGTAGGACCCACTTTGCAGTTAGTACTTCACTGGCAACTTCACTCAATTGTTCCCTACCTCCTCCAGTTTTTTTTCTTAACCAAATCTATCTCCTAAATTTCACTCATTGTTCTTTGTCCTGCCCTCTGGAGCCAGATAGAGTATATAAATTCCCTCTTCTTTTCTTTCTTTCTTTTTTTTTTTTTTTGATCGATCAAGTATTTTTGTTTTGTTTTCCACTTATTAGTTTTTTTTATTTTTTCCAATTACATGTAAAGATTGTTTTCAACATTCACTTTTATAAGATGTTGAGTTCTAAATTTTTTCTCCCCCTCCCCAAGACACCATGCAATCTGACATAGACTATACATGTACAATCATATTTCTACGTTAGTCATGTTATGAAAGAACAATCAGAACAAAACAGAAAAACTATAAGAAAGAAAAAACAGCAAAAAAAGGGAAAATAATATGCTTTGATCTGCATTCAAGAGCCAAGTCTATCAAAGTTGATTATTGCACAGTGTTGGCTGTTACTGTGTACAATGATCTCCTGGTTCTGCTCACTTCGCTCAGCATCAGTTCATGTACGTTTTTCCAGGTTTTTCTGAAGTCCCTGCTCATCATTTCTTATAGCACAATAGTATTCCCTTACATTCATGTACCACAACTTGTTCAGCCATGCCCCAACTGATGGGCATTTCCAATTCTTTGCCACCACAAAAAGAGCTGCTAGAAATATCTGTGTACCTATAGATCCTTTTCCTTTTTTTAGGATCTCTTTGGGATACAGACCTCATAGCAATGCTGGTTCAAAGGGTATGCACAGTTGTATAACCCTTTGGGCAAAGCTCCAAGTTGCTCTCCTAAATTTCCCCTTCTGAAAGGGCAACTTTTATCAGCCATGCTAGTTTCCTTATTGTTCCCTGTCCCTATATTTTGTTTGTGTTTTTCTGCCCCAGTGGTATCAAACCCACATAAAAATAGGAGCCACCAACCTGTATGTAAGGATCCTGGATAGTTGCATATTGACTTAGGAAACCATACATGGTTATATGTTTGTTTATTGCTATTAATTTTGTTGTTCAGTTGCTTTTTTAGTCATGTCCAATTCCTTGTGACCTCATTTGGAGTTTTCTTGGCAAGATACTGGAGTGGCTTGCCATTTCCTTTCTGGCTTATTTTGCAGATGAAGAAACTGAGGCAAACATGGTCAAGTGACTTGCCCAGGGTCACACAGCTACTAAAGTCTGAGGTGAGATTTGAACTTGGGAAGATGAGTATTCCTGACTCCAGACCTGGTGCTCTTATCCACTGTTCCTCCTAGCTGCCACTGTGACTCTGGTGGGGATGAGTAATTGGGGAAAAAAATAATAACTAAATGGATTATAATTGTATATAATTTAAGTTTCCAAGGCTAATGGATCTGAGTTAAACCTTAAGTCTCCATTAGCCTGTTGATGCCAGAAGGTATTAAGGGAGCCCACTTCCTCTTATGAAGTCCAGGACTTTAAAATTCCAAAAATACTTTTTAGAAATTCCCACGCTTTTATTTACTTTAATGAAAATTTAGCTCTAATAAAAATAGAAACTGGCAAAGAAAGAGATTCAGTTGGGTGATGGAGGCATAAATGGAAGTGCTCCAGATGACTCTGTCTCTTGTCCGTCCCTGCTTAGTCTTTGGCTGCTTTTGCATTAGCACCTTGGGGTTCACAGAATCCTTCGTGTGTGAGACCACTGAAGTTCCAGTTACCCTCTTGTCTACATGGCAGAGGTCTCAGATGAATTTGAAGAAGTGGTCTTCCTGGGATCTTTGGACTCAGAAGACTTAGGCTCTGGCCCTCCCTTTGCCTCTTACTGGCTATCACCTTCATTCCCTTCTTAGAAGATTGGGTCTAACTGTACTTGCTGTGCTACCCCCATACAAGGCTGTCATAAGGAAAGCAATTCAGCATCATTCAGCATTTTACACACTGACATGAGGGAAGGCATTAAACATTTTTATATAGTGCCTACTATGTGCCAGCCACTTGTGCTAAACACTTTTTACTCTAATCCCACTTGATCTTCACAGCAGTCCTGCAAGGTAGGTCTTGTTATTACCCCCAATTTACAGTTGAGAAAACTGGGGTAAACAGGGGTTAAGTGACTTATCCAAGGTCACACAGCTGGTTTTTGAGGCTAAATTTGAACTCTGTAGGCAGCAACAATTCCTTCTGGGCTTTCCCAAACAGGATTGATCAGCCTGTGCTGAGCTCCTTCGGTGACAGGGAGTTCATTACCTCCCAACATAGGCCATTGCACTGTTGGAGAAAACACTAATTACTATGAAGTTCTCTTTATTTGTTAGAATATCGACTCACAAAGCTAGAAGGTGCATCAAACCTCAAGGAGGCTAATTATTACCTGTAGCAGGAAACCCTGTTACAGTCTCCCTAAATACTGGCAAGTTTTGTTCAGATCCCAGCCTCACTTGAAAACCTTTACCAAAAAGCAACACATTGGGACAGGTAGGTGATGCAGTGAATAGAGAACCTGCCCTGGAGTCAGGAGGACCTGAGTTCAACTCTGGCCTCAGACACTTGACACAGTAGCTGTGTGACCTTGGACAAGTCACTTAACCCCAATTGCCCTGCCTTCTGCCCTCCAAAAAAATTTTTTTTTAATTAAAAAAAAAAATATAAAGCAACTCATTACCTCCTGAAGCAGCCCATCCCATTGTTGGACAGTCTGAATTTTTTTAAAGTGTTGCCTTACCAAAGTCAGTTTGTCAACTTGAACTATTCTCCTCCTCAGGGACCCAGCGGATGCTATCCCTCTTCTATATCACAGCTCTTTGAAAACAGTGATCATGAAACACCTCCACCCACCCCCAATCTCTTCTGGCTAAACTCGGTCTTTCCCACTCTTCCTCAGGCTATGGCTTCTTACGACATTTGCATAGTGTTTTAAAGTTTGCAAAGCACGGATGTCATCTCATTCGATTCCAGAACAACTTGATTCTGAGAACAACCCAATGACGTAGAAAAATTATGAGGAAAATAAGGCTGAGAAATCAATCAACTTGCCCAGGGTTCCACAGCTAGTAAAGTGCTTGAGGAAGGCTTTGTACCCCGCTATTCCTGGCTGCAAGTCCCCCACTGTGTCCACTTGTCTCACCACCTTTAGACTAGGTTCTGTCTCACTCAGAATTCTACACCCAAAAATGTCGGCCATTGACTGAATTGACTTGGTCTCCTCGGGTCATCTTATGAATCAATGATGTGTCAGTGTGTCCTTAGACCACAGTGATTCTTTTTCATAATATGAGGAAGTTCTCTATAAATTAACACATTCTCAGTCCTGATTTCAGAAACGTTATATTTAACTACACATTTGATTAAAAGTGTTTGAGAACAGTGCTGTCTAGATCTTAAGAAAATACAGACTGACCCAAATTTACAGAAACTGGAGGTTCTTTGGAAAGGTTTATGAGCTGATGAGGAAATGGCCATTCAGTCATTCGTTCCCTTGCTAAAGTTAATGATGGTATTCCTTATAGGAATAAAGGGGAGCAGGGACCACACCTGTGCAATCAGTTTCTCCGGATCCCTAGAAGGTATCCTGTGTTAAGTTCCCTCCCTCACCTAGAAACTAATTCCAAAGGAATGACTTCGTGTCATCTGGTGCCGCTCTGAGTCACCCGACAGTGAGTGCAGTTGGTTGGAAGACAAATCATTCTGAGTTGTGCTTTCTGATATAATAAAGAAGTTCCACCAAAGAATGACGGCTTGTATTTGTGCCTGTTAAAAAGTACATTACTATCCATCAATCAAGCAGCTATCTACCCATTGTTTGCTATGCCATGCAAGGTTCTAGGGAGGGTCTGGAGATAAATAAAGACACGATTCTTGCACTCACATTGCTCACAGATAAAGAGGCCCCAGTCCTGGGTTGGAGACAAAGTGCTGAATTTGGAGTCTGAAGCATGAATTCAGTGCTAGCTTTCTCTCTCTCTTGACTGTGCAACCCAAAGTCACTTATCCATCCTCTCAGAGCCTTAATCCGTCCTCATCTGCAACACAGAATTTCAGTCCTCATCTCAGGAAATGCAGTCCTTTAAAAAAAATTGCTAGAGAAATGTAAGCTCTTTGTTAATTGTCTCTGGGTAATATCTTCTTGACACTTTAATTAGTGCATGATCTCATCAGGATGGGTGCTTCCTCCAGTGATACAGGACCTGTATTTATCTCATGCAAAACATCCTCATGTTTTCCTGTACATCTTCCATGGAAGACCCCCAATGTGGTCCTCCATAATATGTCATTCAGGAGTTGTCCCCAGTTGTAGCACATGATGAAGATTTGACGAGTGGTAGAAAGAATCAGGATGGCAAAGAAGAGTGAGGGAAATCATTGGTTTGGAGTCATGAAGGAAGGTTTCAGGGAGCAGAGAGAAACTTTATGGAAACCTTGAAAGATGGAGAGGATTTCAGTAAGCAAAGAGGAGGAAAAGGAGTTATCCCAGGTGAAGGGGAATGAAGTAAGCTTCTGATCACAGAAGTGAGCTATGAATTTGAAAGGAGGCAGAACGATACAGTGGAAAGAACACTAGATTTGGAATCAGAAGACATAACCTTGCCACTGATCAGCTGTGACCTTAGGCAAAACTACTTCCTTTTGTGACTCAGCTATCTGTTTCCCCATCTAAGATAAAGGGGTGCCAGTGTTGAGCTTAAAGGAGCGAGAAGATCCCAAAGATTAAAATTTGAAAGTGGATTTTATTGCTGGGAGACTGCTAGGGTCACACATACCCAAATCAGACAGTGCTGGCACTGACAGTATGCTGGTTTTTAAAGAGTTTTAATTTTCTGCTGGCTCGAAGTTCATCCTAGGCTGAGGGACAGGGAAGCCTAGGATAAGGTGATTAGGAGGGGCCAGGGGACGAGGGATAGAGACATATCCAGATCAGGTGATCTTGAGGGGGGCAAGGGAAGGGGGAAGGAAGGATGGAGTTGTGCTCAACACCAGGAACCAAGATGGCGGAGTAAGCAGTAAGTTCCTCTCACATTGCCTCATAGACTTTGAAAAACCCAGAGAATATTGCTCCAAGGGGAAAAAAACTGAAATAGTGGAGCTAGCAGAAAGATGGGGTACAGCAGTCTTTTAGCTTGGCGGCTAGGGGAATTAATGGGAAAGGTCCCTCTTGCTGTGGCTGAAAGGGAGGCATCCCAGCAAGCCAAGTCTCACCTCAGCAGACCAGTAGGAGATCCTGAACCCCAGGGTGAAGGCACAGGCAAACACCAACACCAGCTGCCCCCACCAGCTCCAGCCCAGCACCAAGTAAACCACCAGACCACTACAACATCCAGCTGCCAGCACCTGAGGCCCCAGCACAGAAAGCCAACAATCAGGCCCCTAGCCCCCAGCACAAGAATTTGGACAGTGACCCCTGGGCCCCAGAAGCAGAGATAAAATTTAAAAGCCAGAAAAAAAGCAAGCCACATGAGCAAGAAGAATCAAAGAAACCCTATGTCCATAGAGAAATATCTTGGTGACAGGGAAGATCAAAACATAAGTTCAGGAGAGGACAATATGGTCAATATACCCACATCCAAAACCTCAGAGGGTAATGTGAACTGGTCTCAAGCCCAAAAAGCCTTGGAAGAGCTCAAGGAGGATTTTTTAAATGAAGGGGTTAGACTAGCTAATCTCCAAGGTCCCTTACCACTCATATTATATTTGTATCTCTTAATTCTGTGGACTTCCCCAACCAGTCCTTTTGGGCTGAAAGGTGAAGTAGAGAATGAGACTGAAAGGGTTACAATGGGATCAAATCATGCAGGGCCTTGAATCCAGGATGAAGAGTTTGGATGTTATCCTGTAGGCAATGGGGAGCCATGGAAGATGTGTGAGTAGAGGAAGATTTCTGAGTGAATTAGGAGAATCTGGAGCTGAGAGGGCCTCTTAGGGGGCTATTATAGCCCATGTGAGAAGACATAAGGGCCTAAAATAAGGCGGGGTCATGGTAACAAAGAAAGGGGAGGGCAGGATGTGAGATTTGAGGGAAGAATTGATAAGTCCAGAAACAATGTGTGCTCACTGTTCCCCTTCCCCACCCCTCCATGTCCCTGGCCACCAAGCCCCAAGCCGGTTTGTCTTTCCTTACTTAGTGTGGATAACACTTCCCAACTTAGCATCTCTCACTGAATCTAATTCACATCCTTGATCATTTTTGGATTATGAAGCCAGATTTCTCACCACTTGCCAATTCCTACTCCCTCCTCACCCTGCCTGGGAGGAGAGGAAAGAGTGAGTAGTGCCTCTGCCATGCCAACTTCATTGGTACCTAAGGGCCCAGACCATGGGGCAGATTGTCCAGGGATTCAGGCCCCTGCCACTGCCACTTACACCAAGGACTGGGCTATGTGGCCCTTTGTAATTTAGCATCCCCTGGACCAAAACATATTAGAGTTAGAAGGGACCTCAGATACCAGCTCTTTTAATGCTCCTTTGCAGAAATTGAGGCACAAAAGGGAAGTGGTTTAATCAAGTTCACATAATTACATAGTGTTGGCCAACATACTCCTGTACATTAAGAAGTGTGGGAGTGGCTAGGTGGTGCAGTGATTAGAGCACCAGCCCTGGAGTCAGGAGGACCTAAGTTCAAATTCAGCCTCAGGCACTTAATGCTTACTAGCCGTGTGGCCTTGGGCAAGTCACTTAACCCCAATTGCCCTGCCCTCCCCCCTCCAAAAAGAAAAGAGGTGTGCTTTTTTGAGCTGACTTCTACTGCCTTTAGCAGGCGCATCATAGAATATAGAAGGGAATGTGGATTTTTGTTGTCATTTTTTGGCCATTTACATAGAGGACACAAGTAACCAGGAAGAGGACTAAAGATGACTAGTGGGGTGAGGCATAATGTTTCATATTCATAGAGTCATTTTGTTTTCAAATATAATTGTCTCCTTGATCCATGTGATATTATTGTGAGGCAGGCAGCACAAGTACCTCCCTTACCTATCCCCCAACCCAATTTTCCTTTTTTTGTGGGGGGGGAAGTTTTAGGCAAACAAGTTTAAGTGACTTGCCCAGGGTCACACAGCTAGTAAGTGTCTGAGGCTAGATTTGAATGCAGGCCCTTCTGACTTCAGGACCAGTGCTCTCTACTGCGCCACCTAGCTGCCCCTCCAACCCCATTTCCCAAAGCTCTTTGGACAGGACTTTATTGGTTCTCATCTATCTGCTCTGGCTCCCCTTGGCTCCCCTTCCTCTTTCCATTCCCAACAATGAGCATTCCCTAGTACTTCATCCATGACCACCTCCTCCATCCACAGAGATTAGCCCCTTTGGCCATCTCATTTATTCCCAAGGCTTTAGCTATTAGTCCTAATCCCAAAGCTCTCTCCATTCCTGAGGCCTCCCCTGAGCTGGATGCCCCCCCAGCATTTCTAAAAATGTCTCCACTTCCCCTAAAAACCTGCTCCTTGGTCTTCTCCCTGTTTACATCCCACTCCCTAAGCTCAAAGCTTAAGCCCATCTTTACCTCCTCCCTCCCTCTCAGTCCCCGTCCCACCACACATACACACCTACCTAATTAGTTGCCAAATCTTAGGGATTCTACCTCCAAAATATTACAGTCTCAGGGCTGGAAAAGACCCGCCAGGAGCCTTTTCTACAGTGCCCTGGCCAGGCTCTGCTGTAGCATTTTCAGTGATACAGAACTTGGTGCCTCCCAAGGGAAGCTTATTCTATATTTGAACAGCTCTAATTGCTAGGAAGCTTTTCCTGATTCCAAGCTGAAATCTGTCTCTGTTTAACTTCCAGAACTTACTCCTTCAAGGACACTGAAGTCAGCCCAGGAAGCTTATCCTTTAAGAGGCTATTAGAACTGCTAAGGGTGCAGTCGTTTTCTCTTTACCAAAGCACCTGCCTTATATGGGCCCTGGAGGTGGAGAGGCAGGTGGGCGAAAAGACAGTCAGTCAGCAAGCATTTAAGTGCCTATAACATGCCAGGCACTGGGGAGATATTTCACTGGGCGGTCATATCATGTTGACAAATAAATACAAGATATAAAGAGAACAGTTAACTAAAAAGTGCATACTATGTGTCAGTCTCTACTAAGTGGGGATACAAAAAGATGCAAAAAAACAGTCCCTGCCCTCAAGGAGATCATGATCTGATAGGGCAGACGACAGGCAAAAAAATGTGTGCAGACATGCTATATACACGATAAATAGGAAAGCATAGAGGGAAGAACCAAGAATTAAGGGGGATTGTGAAAGAAATGGTAGAAAGTAGGGTTTTTATTAGGATTTAAAGGAATTTGGGGAAGCCAGGGGGCAGAGATGAGAAGAAAGGAGATTCTAGGTGTGGGGGGAGAGGAGAGGGGAACAATCAGAGAAAAAGCAGGGAACTCTTTGTGGAAGAGCTGGCAGGCCAGTATCTGTTGAGCAAAGAGTACATGGCAGGGGTGGCTAGGTGGTGAGGTGAATAGAGCACCAGCCCTGGAGTCAGAAGGACCTGAGGTCAAATCCAGCCTCAGACACTTAACACTTACTAGCTGTGTGACTTTGGGCAAGTCACTTAACTCCAATGGCCCTCTAAAAAGCAAAAATTAAAATAAAATGTTCATATTTATTTTTATAAAAAAGAAGCCAGACTATCTTTTTGCCTTTTTGGAGGGGGGAAAGCAGGGCAAATGGGGTTAAGTGACTTGCCCAAGGTCCAAGGTCACACAACTAGTAAGTTTCTAGCTGCCCCAGAAGTCAGACTGTTAAGGGTTAGGTGGGGAGGGAGAGAGAGAGAGAGAGAGAGAGAGAGAGAGAGAGAGAGAGAGAGTATGGAGGCACCCAATTGTAGACAACCTTTTTAAGGAATTTAGCTAAGAAGAGTTGGTTGGTAGGGATGGAAGAAACAAATGAGGGTTTTTCAGGATGTGGGAGACATGGGTATGTCTCTGTATCAACCAGGTCCATATAAACCATGGTCTACCCCCAACTAATTTCAGCCGTCTATCCAGTTCTGTCACCACATTTGATCTAGAGTTAAAGATGTAAGGAAAATATCTTCACATTATTCCATAATTTTGTTAAAAATTATCCTAGCCCTCATTCCACTCAGTCTTCTCAACTTTTATGATCCAATGAAGATATTCTCAAATATACTAGCCTAAATTTGTTTAGTTGGAATCAGATCTAAAAGCTACTTCTAATAAGTTTACTTCCCTTCAGTCTTTCACCAAGTATTCTCTGGCACAGGTGAATACTCCCTTAGGTCATTCAAGATCCCCAGCTCCCAGTGTTTCAGTGACCAGTTCACTAGAAGAACCAAGGTGAGGAACCCGTCTTGGTCTCCTCCAAGGGGGCATCAATGCTCACCATTCCCTCTCCCAGAGGTGTTCCTCAGCACACTGCCACACACATAGTCATGTATGTAGCTGTCTCTTACTGGTCCTCTCCTGGCACATTTGCCCTCTATCTGGGACCTCACTGGTATTTTGTTGAGTCAAGAGAGTGGGGTCTCTTCCTATTCCTGAAAGCAGGGGCCTGGCTTTTCTGTCTGTGTTCCCAGGGCTTATTTGCACAAAGCTTTACACATTGTAGGCACTTAGCACTTTACATTCATTTGAAAGCTTTTGGCTCTGACCTAAAAACTTGGAAGAAGCTGGGAGGGTGGGTACTTGTGGACGATTAAGCAATGCAGTGGATAAAGCATGGTCCCTAGAGTCAGAGGGCTCCAAGTTCAAATCTGGCCTCAGACACTTGACACTTAACTAGCTGTATGACCCAGGCCAAGTCACTTTACAGGGCTTACCTAATAACGTATAAATTAAATAACATAAAATAAAGAGATAAAGATAACAAAAAAAAAAAACCAAAAACAGACAGGATAGTTGAAAAAGCCAGTAAGGCCTCAAGTTCCCTTGTAGCAGGTTCACCATCCAGGTCACACCCCTCTCTGGCATGAGTTGCATGGATGCCATTATGGAGGTAATTGCCTTTGTTTTAAATAGCTTCCTCGTTAGAATATTAGCACATCCTTTCACAACTTAGTCCCTGCTTTCTTCTGGAAGCTAGAGATCCAGGAAGTTATAGAGGCAGAAACTCAAGTTATTTCAAAACAATAGGTTACATGTTGGACTTTGGAGGTGAATCCAGTTTCTGCTTGAGCACCTCCAATGATGGGAAACTAACTTGAAAAGAAACCTTTTGGACACCTCTGGTTCTTAATCTCAATTCTGCCTCTATGACTTCCATCATGCCGGTTTTGGAGGCTGCTTTCTGATTCAGAGCGTAGGTCTGGGTTGTTCTAGATTAATGGTCTCCTGAGTCTTGGGAGGGGGAGGGGTTAGTGTTACAGCCTCTTTGTTACACCCTCTCCTCCCCAAACCCCCACTTCTGAGGGTGCCTAAGGAAAAGGGTTAGCCTTTTTGAAAAAAATTGATGAGTTTGATATCAGGTTAAATTATTCTGCTTTTGACGTGAAATGATGAGAACCCTGTCCAATTTCTGTTCATTTCCTTTCCGATGCGATTTAGGGGTACAGGAACCCCAAAACTATCTAGATACAGGGCAGTATCATCTGGAAAGCATTATCAGACTCAAGCAGTCTTCTAATCAAGTGGCAAAATTTTATTGTGACATTAATAAGGTGGGTGAAGTCCCTCTACTCAAAACCTAATGGGGGTGAATATAAAGCTTATATAGAAAAATTACAGTGAATAGTGTGCCAAGTATGCTAATTAGAAGGTCTGGGGCAGGTTCTAGGAGTAATCAGCTCTTAAAAGAACATTTCAGTTTCTGTACCTTGAGCACAGGCATCATTCAGTACTGGAAACCCTTGAGATGTCAAGTCTGTAGAATCAGTACAGGATAAATCCGCTGGTACAAGAGAATCCTCTTTATGCAAGGAAATTCTACAGAGGTCAGCTTGTTTTTGTAACAGGGATAGTTTGCCTCATTGAGGCCCATTCATGAGTTATTGCCAGAGACAGGGTCTTTGGGCTGGGGAGAGATACAGTTCTAGTGCTGGGGTCCAAACATCCCATCATTTTCCTTTTCCTTTTTTTGGGCAAAAGGGACTTCAGATTTGGGGAAAAGGGACTTCGGATATATGGGGAAAAGGGACTTCAGGCTTTCAGAAAAAGGGATTAGCTCTTTAGTTTTCCTGTCAACGCTGAGAGACATCGAAGGGTAGAAAAACTAAGGTTCTTTAGAGATGGGAGAAATCTTGTGAACAGAGGGGACCACCATTCCCAGAAGTTTAGAATGAAAGCATTTCTTCCATCTGTGATTGAAATCACTATTGGGATAGCTAATTAGCTAATTAGTGTACAGTGTGACCATGGACTGCACAAGTTGACGGACTGCCTGAGTCACCTGTTCCAGCTGCTTCTTGGTTATGGGCTCTGGGTATAATAAACCCAATAAGGTAAGCCATGTACCATCTTACCAATTGTGAGGGAGAGGCACATAGAGGGGAAGAACAGGGAGGTGAAAGGGATTGAGTCAACCTCACTCTCATTGGATTTGGCTTAAGGAGGGAATAACATACATACTCAATTGGGTATCTTACCCTACAGGAAAGTAGGGAGGAATGGGATGGGGGTGGGGGGGAATGATAGAAGGAGGGCAGATTGGAGGAGGGGTTAGTCAGAAGCAAACACTTTTGAAAAGGGATAGGGTCAAAGGAGAAAATAGAATAAATGGCGGGGAGGGATAGGATGGAGGGAAATATAGTCTTTCACAATATGACTACTGTGTTTTGCATAATTACACATGTATTACCTATATTGAATTGCTTGTCATCCCGGTGGGGGTGGGTGAGGAGGGAAGAAGGGAGAGAATCTGGAACTCAAAGTTTTAAAAACATGTTAAAAAAATTGTTGTTATATGCAACTAGGAAATAAGATATACAGACAATAGGGTATAGAAATCCATCTTGCCCTACAAGAGAGTAAGGAGGAAGGGACAGGCAGGGATGTAAGAGAGGGCAGACTGGGGGAAGGGGTAATCAATATGCTTGCAATCTTGGGGTGGTGGGGGTAGGGGAGAGATGGGGAGAAAATTTGTAACTCAAAATCTTGTGGAAATGAATGTTGAAAACTAAAAATAAATTCGGTGAGGGATAGGCAGTGTAATTATCCTCATTTTATGGGCATTTATGTAATAGTCATTGGTACATTTTGTTTCAATATACCAGTCACTTCCCCCCCCCCCAAAAAAAAAACACCTCCACACTACTTTCCCATGAAAGACAGTTGTGTATTACCATTTTAGAGGAGTGATATAAAGTGATTTATCCACTAGAGGCAACTTTCCTCTTTCCCTTGCCCACAATCCCAGGTTTGGTGAGAGGAGTGAGAAAAGCATACCCCTCATGCCCCAGAGATGGGGCTGGCTTTGTCTGGGATAAGGCTCCTCTCTTCCTTCCCTGGGACACTTACTGCTCACCTCTCTGACCATGGGCCTGAAGAAAGCTCACGGGGGTTCCTAGGCTGAAAGAAACAGGAAACTGGGGGCAAACCTCAGAAATAAGGAAGGAGCAGAGATTCCCGAAGAGATTCAACCAGGCTGAGTATTTTTAGAGAGGCCCTGAGCTGAGAAGGCAGGGGAAATCTCTTTCTTCCCTCCCTCATTTCCTTTGGGAGGGGCCCTAGGAAAATCTAAGGTCTTACCACAACCTTAGGCAAGGGCGAGGCAGTGAATCACCTTCTCCTCCCCTTTTCCTCATCTCTTCCCATCTTCCACCCAGCTGAAATCGTAAGGATGAGGCCTGGAGCTCTAGTGTGTCCAAGGGGTAGACAAGAATGCCACCAGGTACAAGGCACTGCTGCTAAACTGGCTGTGTGACACTGTCCAGTCTGTCCCTCTGAGCCTTAGTTACCTCATCTGTAAAGAGGGACTATTATTTATATAGCAAGTATGGGATTTTTAATAGAGAGCCAGCCTCAGAGTCAGGAAGAACTAAATTCTAAACCAGGTGGTGTCCGACCAGCTCTGTGACCAGGGGCTGATCATTCATACTCCCTCTCCATACACGAGGCAGCCCTCTAAGACCCTGAATTGCAGAACAGATACTGATCAGCATTGCTGCCCATGCTGTGATTTAACCAGGGAGTGAGGAAGGTTCCTCCCTGATAATACCTAATTTCAGTGTAATCACAGGCCAAAACTAGGGGCATGCAGGTGAATGTTTAACAACTAACTCTGAGGAGAAAATGCCTGGCACAGTTTTAAGGCTAGTCTTCATCATTAGCATTTTCTCCTTCATTTTCTTAACTTTAGACAGTGAACAAAGCGATAAATCAAGCCTTGACTTGTAGCTTTTGCCAATTTCCAAGGTGTAAATGCTGACATTGAACATTTAACAGTATGCCTTCGGGAGTTAATGGGAGCAGACTCCAGGATATCATTGGTGCCAGACACACCTTCCCTCTCCCTTCCCCACAAAAAGAGTACATTACCAAAAAAGTACTACCCAGGATCACAGATTAGAGGGAAAAGGGAACTTAGTCCAACACCTGTGTGTTATAGATGATGAGACAGAGGCCTGGAAGGGCAAAAATGACTTCCTCCCCGAATAACACAAAGTTGTCACTTGAACCTGAGTTATCTGATTTCAAATCCAATGTTTTTCCTCACTCTCTCATGTCACCTCCCTACTTTAGAGGGTTAATGGTGAGGATGAGAACTGATACATCTCCTAAGCTTTTTTTATGGTTGAATCTGTCATTTTCCCCATCATCATCTCTTTCATTTTATTGCCATATATTTCCTGTTCCCCCACCATCCCCATTAATCTATAAACTTAATAAAGGTACATTGACTTGAATTAAATGTAGGTAAAATACTTCATGCCCTTGACTCCCTTGAAATTGGCCTCCAAATCCAGAAATAGAGTACTATGACCCCATTTACCCCTGCCAGCCATCTGTATCACCCTGCCCTAGGAATAGTTGGTAGAATCCTAGACTCTCAGAACTGTAGGGGACTTCAGAGGCACCTAACCTAACCTATCCCTAAGCAGAAATGGGGAACCCACCACAGCTTATTCCACTTTTGGACAGCTTTGATCATTAGGAAGTTTTCTCTTACACTGAACCAAAATTTGTTTCTCTTCCGTTTCCACCTTTTTTCCTCCCAGTTCTGCTCTCTATGGCCAAGCAAAACAAGTCAACTCCCTTTCACTTGTACAGCCCTTCAGAAAACTAAGAAAAAGCTAGCATATCCCTGAATTATCTTCTTTTCCCAGGCACCCCAATTCAGTCCAAAAACTCAGTACACAAAGTTACTAAGGGGCAGCTAGGTGGCACAGTGAATAGAGCGTCAACCCTGGAGTCAGAAAGACCTGAGTTCAAATCCAGCCTCAGACACTTGACACACTCACTAGCTGTGTGACCTTGGGCAAGTCACTTAACCCCAATTGCCTTGCCTTCCCCCCTCCAAAAATAGAAAAATAAAAAACAAATAGTTACTAAGCATGCTGTGCTGAAGATGCAGAGACCAAAACCAAAATAACTCTTACCTTCATAGTCAGCTAATCAGTATTGGTTGGCTGGCTGCCTGGCTGATTTCAAAGAACTTCAAAGCATATGAGAACCAACTTCTCCAGCCAGTGCTCATGGCACAATGTCCAGTGAAATACCCAGAACTGACCCCCAAATGCCCACAATCCCACCGTATCAGGTGCCATCATCACCTTAGAGGGGAAGCGGAATTTCTATGAGAACATAGGAAAGGAACTTGGATTTTCTGGTTTCGTGTCTTCAGGGTTTCCCCCAGTACTTTGCCCATTGTAGGCACTTAATAAACAGTTGTTATATGATTGAGATAAAATGAAGTGTCTCTCTGCTTTCTCTCTTCATTTCCTAGGGTGATATCACAGGTCCAAGAGGGACTGATCAGTCACTTGAGCTTTACCAAGGAGCTGAAAAATAAAACGCTGCTCTCATAGGGTTGTGCTAAATTCACCAAATAGAGAAGTGACCTAAAAAATACTGGTAAGGCTTATTACAAACATGGTCCAGTGCACAGAGTGCTGGGCCTGGAGTCAGGAAGACCCATCTTCTTGAGTTCAAATCTGGTCTCAGACACTCACTAGCTGTGTGACCCTGGGCTAGTCACTTTACCCTATTTACCTCAGTTTCCTCATCTGTAAAATAAGCTGGAGAAGAAAATGGCAAACCACTCCAATATCACTCCAAGAAACCCCCAAATGGGTTCACAAAGCATCAGACATGACTGAAAAACCACTAAACAACAAGGCACCTATTGTACTCAGAGCCCAGTGAGATGTGATTAGATAAGTATGGCCCTACAAATAAAGATAACCATAATATATTATTTATCCAATCAAGATAGAAGGGTCTCCCTGTGAAATATTCTATGTCCCACTCCCATCCCTGGGAAGATATGAAGTCTAGATAAAACAATCTTTTCCCTCACAAATTACCAAGTCTAGTAAGGGGGTAAGATACAAATGCAGCACTTTGATATATGATAAATTGACGAAAAAGGTAGAAACAAAATACTGTGTGAGATCAGAGGAAAGGTCATTTCTAATAGGAAATCTCATTTACTTCACTGCAGAGAAAGAAACTAAGACCTCCATTCCAGGTGAGGGAATTTGCCCAGCATCACACAAATTGGTACCCAAGCCAGGACTGGAACCCTGATCTCTTGACTCTAAACTGAGGGATCTTTTGATATAGGAAAAAAATATTCCCACTGAGTTCTTGTGCTCGGTAAATTGCTGCCCAATAACGCCATCACCAAGTAGATATTCCAGAGGTTAAAGCCTAGCTTTTATTATGCTTAAGCACAAGTTCAGAGCTCAGAAAAATAACTCTGAAACCTGATTAGGGTTCTAACAAAGCTTATGTGGTTTTCAATTACGTCAGAGAAACAGAGAAAAAAATTTTGTTTGTCCACCCTTGCCAAAGAGGAGGCAATCTCACACACACACACACACACACACACACACACACATCCCTCCAAAGCTATAAAAGTTAAAGAGAGATTTAGTTTAACGTCTATAGATAAACTCAGACAAGTTACATATTAAAACTAAGTTTGCAAGATTTAGAATTTACAATGGGATAATTGAGAGGGGAGATTTAAATGCCAAGATGGCAGGGAGCCTTTGAGATCCTTCCACAAATAAAGCAAGTCAAATTACTTTGGGAACCTGGCCTCTCTTTTGGCTTCTTATGGCTGAATGTCTGAGGGTCTTCACTAAATTTTGACATTCCGTGGGCCAGGTGTCAGCCAGCCAAATAACCTGAACAGGAGAGTCAGCCCTGAACCTTGAATAATAAAATCTTTAAAAAAGGAAATAAAAAATTCTTATGACACTTTCTATTTTTTCCCATGACTTCAGGCTTACTCATACCTACATAAAATAATTATGGGTGCCAGTGTTATCCCTCCTCCCAGAGCCAAATAGTTACAGCTTAATGATTGTCTCCCATCCCTTAACCCCAAAATTGCACGTGTAATGAAGGACTTTTAGGCAGCAGTGAGGGGAACCTTCCTTTGCTCCCTTCCTAGGAGATGAAGGCCTTTTCATATCATAATGTACAGTATTAGCTCTTCTTTTTTCTTTCCTTCTCCCTGTTTTGCCAAACTGCCCCTGCCACATGGGGTAGACAGACAAGACAGAACATGCTAAGTTAGAAAGGGGAGAGGGTTGTGTCAAAGGCAGCAAGTTATGGGTCACTTGTTCCTTTCTTTCCTCCACATATATACACACAGAGGGCTCAGTCAAGTAGCAGGAGGTCATGGCCAGGCCCTTCACAAAGGCACCATGGGAAACAGTAGTCCTGGTTATCTTGGGTGCCTACCTCCCAGGTAGGACCCTTGTATCCAAACCATTATTTGTTCTAGGGCATTCAGCCAACCTAATTCTCACTCATCCAAGTGAAAGGGAAGAAGGTTCTAAGACTAAAAGAGCCTGGCACATTCTCAAAGTCACACAGCAGAGTTATGCTAATCCCCCATGTGCTAGGAGTAACAAAGGGAAGAAGGCATCTGGTTCCCAACCTCATGGAATTCAATTTGGGGACACAGGAGTGGGGTCATTCCCTCCCTTTAAGGAGCTCAATTTAGAGGAAACTGAAGAGAGGATGACCCAGACCTACTCTTAGGGAGTTCACCGTTTAAGGAGAGATAAATATTAAAACATCAGATCAGTTAAGTGTTAGGCTGTGGTTCAGACTGAATAGCACAGGAGTCTGAGAATGGAAAAGAGGGAAGGTTTCCTAGAAGAGGCTAGCCTTGTGCTAGGCTGTTTGGAGGAAAGAGAACATTCCCGACAAGGGAACAGCATAAAGGTGTGGGGAAGCGGAAATAAGCCTGATATAGTTGGAAACCCTGGGGACACAGGCCAAGCTAGAGCTAAGGGACAAAGGAAGACCAAAGAAGCTACTGCATCTTTGTCTGGGGTAGACAAGAGGATGATAGCCAACAGGGAGAGAGAGAGAGAGTTGTCCGAGTCTTACTTTTCCTGCAAATATTACCTTTAGACTGGAAGTGACAACAAAATGACTAATAGAGATTGATGCCCAAGATGGGAAAGGAAATAATAGGAGAGTACTTGAAGCTGCCCTGATGATTGCAAATCACCTGGTCCAGAGAAGCTGTATGCTTGTGATGAGGTTTGGGGTTGCTGGGAACCCTGAAATATCTGGACATGGCAGCATTTACCTGGAATGAATCCACAGCTTGAACTGTCTTCCAGTCAAGTGACAAGATTTATAGTTACACCAATGGAAATGGCAACCTGCCACTCAATAGGGGGAGAGACTGATGCTTATGTATGAAAGGGACAGTGAAAGAACCTGGATGGGATTAAGGAGTGGTAAGTAATCTGGAGTGGGCCAAGTGTGACAGTGAAAGGAATGTCAGACTAATTAGATGATCTAAGTGGGGTTAAGGAGTGAAAGTAGTCTGGGTGGGCCAAGTGGGATGGTGAAAGGAATGTCAAGTAAACTAACTAGGTGATGGAGGTGGGCTGGGGTGGGCTGGGTGCCTAGGGTAGAGGCCTGTGGTCTGGGCTGCTGAAATGTATGGGAAAATTCAGGGACTGGGTTGTTTTCAAAGACATGATCTTTTCCATGGTTCTATCACATGGGTCCAGGAAGAGCCAGGAGATGTGATTATTGAGCTATGGTCAATGATATTGGAAAGACCAGTGAAGAGGGTCACCATAAAATGATGAGGTATAGGGTTAGGGGTGCTCAAGACCCCAAAATACCAACATGCCGGGTCCTGCCAAATGAATTCGACTCAAGTCTTCTTCTCTCAACCAAAGAAAAGCAAAGTTTATTAAAGATTTATCATATTGGGTAGACTCTCCAGGAGCCTCAGTATCTGTAAGGCTTGTATTGGACAAACAGGCCAGAATCATCTGACACCAAGCAAGTCTGTGCTAGAAAATTCTATGATGCTCTCACACCACATGGAGGCAAGATGGGGTCTTACATACAGAAAGGTTGTGGGAGGAATCTAGGGGTGATCTAGGGGAGGAGTTTGGGGAGGGTCTTCAGGAGGAGTCAATGAGGTCAGACTCCAGTAAATGAGTGAAGTTGCTGGAAGCTACCTGGAGACAGACTATGGTGGGCTAGGCCAGTTAAAGGTTGTAACTGCTGATTTGGGTATAGATATTTTGATAGGCTCAAGGGTGAGAAGTAGATGGACAATGGAGGGTTAGGCTAATAAGAGTAAAAGATTTGGGTCTAGCTATAATGAAAGGCTTATGGCCTGAGGCAAATGCCTCCATCAAGTGGGAAGATTCAATCAGAGTTCAAGGGGGTTCCCAGAGCCTGTACCTCATCACCAGGAGAAAAAGCAGTATAATTGGAGGACAAATGTTGGCCTGGTTTTCAAAAAAGGGAAGAGAACTGGGTCTGCAGATGGTACTTGACTTCAAATCTTGGAGAAAGTCTAAAATAAATTAAAGAGATGACTGGTTAACATCTAGAAAGGGAAACAGTGATTACAACATATCTCCATCAAAAAAAAAAAAAAAACCAGGTCGTGCCTAGCTAACCTCATTTCTTTTTTTAATGGGATTACAAAACTAGTAGATGAGAACATTATGGATATAATTTACTTAGATTTTAGCAAGTACATATTTAGCAAAATAATATTCTTGTGGAGAAGATGAAGAGCTCTAGATTCAGCGATAGATAATGCAATCAAGTTGAATATAGAACTGTCTGCATGGCAAGCCTCAGAGTACTTGTTAATGGCTCAATGTGCAGGAGATATCCAGGGCAATACCCCAGAGATCCATATTTAGCCCTGTGCTCTTTAACATTTATCAGTGACTTGGGTAAAGGCAAACATGGCGTGCTCATCAGATTTGCTGATGACTCCACATTCATCATAGGCTACTGGAATGCAAAAGTAGGAAATCAAAAGGTAACAAAAAGCAAGTTTGACCTTGGAGTACCAAATGAAGCAGGGCAGAGACTAACAGAATTTTGTCAAGAAAACAAACAAACAATCTTTCTCAATAAACCAAAAAGCAACTCTACACATAGACATCACTAGATAGTCAATACTGAAATCAAATTGATTATATACTTTGCAGCCAAAGGTGGAGAAGCTCTATATGGTCAGTTAAAGCAAGACCTGTAGCTGACTATGGCTCAGATCATAAGCAAAATTTTGCAAAATTCAGAAATTCAGAAAAAGGACAAAATTGAAGGAAGTAAGGAAAACCATCAGGCCAGGGAGGTGTGACCTAAAGAACATCCCTTGTGATTCTGAAGTGCAAATGACAATAGATTTGAGGGATTAGATCTTATAGAGTATAGAGCCTTAAGAGCGATGGTTCAAGATGTTGTACAGGAGGCAGCAACAAAAAACATTCCAATGAGAAAGAAGAACAAGAAAGTAAAATGGCTGAAGGAGAAAGTGAAAGATATATCCAGTTACATGCAGAATTCCAGAGAATAGCAAGGAGAAATAAGAAGGTTTTCTTAAATGAGCGATGCAAAGAAATAGAAGAAAACAATGGAATGAGAAAGACAGGAAATCTCTTCCAGAAAATTAGAGATATTGACACACTTACTAGCCCTGTGGCTTTGGGCAAGTCACTTAACCCCAATTGCCCTCCAAAAAGCAAAAAAAGAAAATTAGAGATATCAAAGGAGTGTTTCATGCAAAAATAGGCATAATAAAAGACAAAAATGGCAGAGCCTTTACAGAAGTAGAGAAGATTAAGGAGAGGTGTCAGGAATATAAAAAAGACCTAGACAGGAAAGATCTTAACATCACTGACAGCCACATTACTTATCTAGAGCCAGACATCCTGGACATTGAAGTCAAGTGGGCCATGGGAAACATTGCTAACAATAAGGCTAGTGCTATTTAAAAGCCTAAAAGATGATGCTGTTAAAGTGCTGCACTCAATATGCCAGCAAATTTGGAAAACTCAACATCGGCCACTGGATTGGAAAAAATCAATTTATGTCCCAGTCCTAAAGAATGGAGATTGAAGTAACTTGCGTCAATCAGTTACCTTACCACTTAATGTGAGTAATTCGATATCAACAGAAATCTGTGTCAAGTAAGAACAATCAGTCATTCAATCAGAGGTAGGAACTAAGTTTGGACAAGACCTAAACAACTCTATTGAATGAATTAATCAACTCTAGGCTTTTGGCTAAGTCCAAAAAGTCTTAATTATTTAAAAGCTCTTGAAGGCCATTGAGGGAAATGAAATGAAAACACAGAGGAAGCATGTTTGGATTGATGGAGGTACTTGCTTAAACCCTGTGGAGCTCATAGAGCATTAGTTTGCAGCTGACAAATCCAAGCCTGGTGGCTTAGATGTTGGAAGCCTTCCAGGCAATGTTCTGTGAAGGAATTAACCTGAGAGCAAGAAAAGGTCTTTGCCTTGGCCCTGGTCTCCTTCACTCCACCCCCACCCCCATCCTTGGCTGGAGGAGGACCTTACAAACTTGGAAGGGTCTGGAGATTTCGATTTCCTGTTGCTGTCCTAGCACAATCTCCGGATGGTAGTGATTGCATTGGGAGGAGCAGACAGAATGGATGCAATGAGGAAAGGAAATCTGATGCTCTCTAGGGAGCCTAGCAGAAATATGTCACTATCTCTAAGGGAGAAATCTTGAGGACTCCAACAAAGGACTTCCCAGACCTATTGCCACCTGTCCTCTTAGCTTGAACCCACTTTCCCCTGGACTCTTTATATACTTGTAGAACAGTATGTCACTGACTTGGGGTGGGAGGATGTTTTGTCCTAATTGTAGTAAATACCCATTTCCAAAAGTTAATTGTAAAAAAAATTTGTTAGCTATCTAGCTGGTTGATTGATATCAACTTATAATAAGGGGAACAAACTAGCAAAAAAAGACACCTCCCAACACCTCAGGGTCCACTAGAATGCAGGGGGAAAGGAGCAGCCAAGCACTGGGAACTCCCACAGCCAGTGCAAGTGGGAACTGGGAGAGTAAATAAATCCAAGGTATGTGCTATAGAAGTATAACTTATAGGAATAGGGAGATCTGACAGTCTTTTTGCCCTCATCAGACCTCATCTGATGTATTGTGTTCATTTTGAGGCAGCAGATATTGGAAAGGACGTTGATAAACTGGAATGTACAGAGGAAGGCAATCAGGATTGCAAAGGTCTTTATTTTGTTTTTGTTTTTTGGAAGCAACTGGGGTTAAGTGACTTGCCCAGGGTCACACAGGTAGTAAGTGTCTGAGGCCAGATTTGAACTCATCTTTCTGACTTCAGGGCCAGTGTTCTATCTACTGTGCCACCTTGCTGCCCGAGAAAAGGTCTCTAAATCAATGTAATATGAACATTAGTTGAAATAATTTGTCATATTTAACTTGGAAGAGAAAAGACTGAGGGGTGGGGAGACACAATGGTTGTCTTCAGGTGCTTGAAGGTGCTTGCACGAATGTGTGTGTGTGTGTGTGTAGCAGCAAGCACCGTAGCATACCCAGGGTGGCTGTCAACACAGGTTCTTAGATCTGCTTTTCTAAAGGAAAGCAACTCAAAATGGGTTGACAATCTTGCTTTAATCAAATATATGTCATTTACCTACTTCAGGGGGAAAAGGTCAGCACCGGGAACAAGCAGACAAAAAATACAGAGGAACAAATCAGCAGACAGGCTTCTAACTGTCCGACCATTACATCTGTATCTAGTTAGTTACCAGAGAGGGAAGCACCAACATCTGGGTTTTCAAAGGCGGGGGCTCAACGGCCACCCAGATTCTCATCTGGTCAAATCACACAACACTTCTCAAAGTGAGCCCCAAAGCAAAGCCTCACTTCAGGGATTATATATCCTTCTCCTGGCTCAGAGAATGTCACAACCCTCTTGACTCTGCCCAATCACAGAGTAAAACCAAGCCTCCTGCCACAGGCTCCATGTGACCACAGTCAGACTATTAGGGGGAAGAGCATATTTTCAAATCTGAGAAGGTTCTCAGAGTCACTTAAGCCTATCAAAGGGCCAAGGGGCAGGGAAGATCTTAGATTCCCATTCCCACAACAGTGTGTGTGTATGTATATATTCCAGCAATTAGAAGTGACCAAAAGTAGAATGGGGCACTTTGAGAGGTTGTGGGAAGCATAGAGTTCTTCCTTCTTAGAGGTCTCCAAGCAATAGTTGGACAAGCACTTGTCAGGTGAGTTATGGTGGGGATTTTTTTTTGGTACAGGTTGGACTAGATGACCACTAAGGTACCTTCCAACTCTCAGATTCTGTGATTCTGTTTTGAATTAGGGAGTAAGTGTGCTCAAGCCAGAAAAGCTGGTCAGATGGTCGGCGGCTCAGGAGACCCGAGTTCTAGTCCTTGTTCGCACTAAACTACTTTAATCTCCTGTAAAACCTTTCCTGTTAGTTTGCTTTTGCCGTCTCTAAAGTGAAGAAGTTCTTGATGTCAATGCCTTATGGATCTATGATACTGACTAAAGGAAAAGAGTGAAAGGGAAGTGCGAGGTCAGATAGGAAAGGGATATTGGGACTAGATTTTGAAGGGCCTTGAATGCCAAAGGAGCAGTCTAGGAAGGGTGTATTTAGGGCAAAAGACAACAAACCTGGCTATGTCTGACCCCTTCTCCAGGGTCAGGCTTTGCAGGAAGAAAGGAGAGGGGCACAAGAAACAGGAGAACCTACCAAGTCCTAGATCTTTACAATAAGAGCCATTCTCGAGATGAATGGTGAAACCTTAGGGAGCCCTGTGTCTCCTTGGATGAGAAGTGGGATAAAGGTATGACCTGCATCTGACAGTTTAGGGATTGGGAAAGTTGGTGTTCTGGGCTGGGCCTGAATCAGACCCTGGTAGTTTGGGTCCAATACTGAAACAAAATGAGACACTTAGAGATCATTCTAAGTTAACAAAAAGAGATTTCCTCAGGCAAAGCGAGAGTATTCATCAAGGATAGGCATTGAGGACACCAAGATGTCCAACTTTTTTTCTTTTCTTTAATTTTTTTACCAGTCAAGCATCAGAGTTCTTGGAGTTCCTTGTGGAGGCTTTATACTTAGGTAACCAGGAAGTGATGTCAACAGCCTGAGTCTTTAGTCCCCTAAGCAATCAAGTCTCCAGTATGGTCTCAATAACTTTTTTTTTTTTTGAGGCAATCAGGGGTAAGTGACTGGGCAAAGGTCACACAGCTAGTAAGTGTCTGAAGCTGGATTTGAACTCAGATCCTCCTGGCTCCAAGGCCAGTGTTCTATCCACTGCACCACCTAGCTGTTCCCTCAATACCTTTTAAGGAAAAACTAGCCTCACTTGCATAGGAGCAGGAGTAAGGATATTGTTCTTACACAGCTGGGTTTTAGTGCCATTCCCTTTGTTGGACTTCAGTTTCCCCATCTGTGAAATGAGTAGGTTGGATTATATGGTCTTAAAGGGCCCTTCTAGCCTAAACGTTTTATATTTCAAGATGCCATCTAATACTAACATTCTCTGCTCTAAGAGAAAAAATACTCAATGTCATTGGTAGTTTTTAAATACATTCAGCTTTTTGAAGGCAGGGGCTCAGATCTGCTAACTTCAGCAGATGTCATATTGCCCCAAGATTCTATATCTCTAGGAGACAGCTCAAAATGGAGCAGGTTCATTTACAATTCTAGACTATATCAGATCTAGAAGGAACCTTCTCATCCAACTCTGGTTTTTAATTTTTTTCCTTTAATTTAAAAAAAAAAGGTGTTGGGTTTTTTTGGGTTTTTTTGAGATCTTTAGTTTTTAGCTAACAGCCCTTCCTGGATGAACCTCCCCTAATAATAGTTTAATAATAGATTGCACTTCTGCCTTTGATCTTCTTGGGATATATGCCCAGTAATAGGATAACTAGGTCAGGGGATATAAGGAGGTTAGCCACTATTCAACATTGTTTTCTGAAACGGTTAGTCCAATTCACAGCCCCACAAACAGTACATTGATGCCCCTATCTTTCCTGTGCCTCCAACACAGACTGTTTCCATTTTTTTTGCCACTTTTGGCAATTTACTGAGTGTAAGCCACCTCAGAGGAACTTTGATTTCTGTTTCTCCATTGGTGATTTGGAACATGTTTTCATGTTCATTAGCTAATCTAATTTTCAAAACTGTTTTGTTGGCCAGCATGGTAGACAAAGGGTTTGCTTCAGGCAGGATGATGGGTACTGCCTATAAGACACTGGACAAGTCACCTAATCCCTCAGTCCCAAAACACCCCTTCAGATTTATGCCACCTAGTTGCTAATCTGCATTAATGATGGGGGCTTCTTCAGGGTGTTCCATACATAGGCCAAAAGAAATGAAAACTGTCCATATCCCCTGACCATTTCTCAATTGGAGAATAACTTTTGCTCTTATATATTTGTCCCAGTTCCCAATGTGTCACGAATATCAGATTTTTATCTGTTTGATGCAAATTTTTTTTTCCCATTTGGTTTGTCTTATTTTATCCAAATTCCTTTTGTTCTTGCAAGAACATTTTAAATGTTACATAATTTAATGGTCTATTTTTTTTCTTTTATGATCATATCTATCCTTTGGTTAAGAATTCTCCCCTGAACAGTCTGCCATTCTTAACAAAGGCCCCCAGAGGCCATTCAGCCCTCAGTTCCTTGTCTGAGCCCTCCTTCTTGTGGTTCCAACTTCAGAGAGAGGTCACAGTGGACAATTCCAAAACATTCCCTGCCACCACTTCTCTGGCAGTTTCCCAGCCATCCCTGACCCAGTACTAAGGTCAAGATCTAGCCATCCCTGGGAAAGAAACAAGGGAAAACAAAGGCCAGGTCAGATCTGGGCTGGGCAACAATCTCATAGAATGTGCCCATAAACTACAGGCAAGACAGTCAAGAGAAAACACACACACACACACACACACACACACACACACACACACATACTTGACACAAATCAGGATGGGTCAGAAGAAAGAAGAAGGGGAGGCTAGGTGGCACAGTGAATAGAGCACCAGTCCTAGAGTCAGGAGGACCTGAATTCAGATCCGGCCTCAGAAACTTGACACACTTGTGACACTGGGCAAGTCATTTAACCCCAATTGCCCTGCCCTCCCCCTTCCAAAAAGCAAAAAAAAAAAAAGAAGAAAGAAAATCTAGCCAAATGAGAAAGGAATCATGCTTAGTCTCCCAGCTCTCACACATGCACCCAGCTCATTTCTTTCCCTTTCCAGATTTACTTGTCTGGAATTCTCTGAATTCTCCTCTGAGCCTCTTCAAATCCTATGTCCCTTTAAGGCCCAGCTTAAGTTAGAATCATGAAATATCAGAGCTGGAAGGAACCTTTGAAGTCACAACTGAACCCCCGAATTTTACAATGAGGAAGTTAAGACTCAAAGGAGGAAATGATTTGCCCAAAATCACATGAGCAGTGTTTGGCATGGGACTCATCTTCCGATTTTCTGATTCCAAGAAGAGTGTTCTTTCCATTACTCCATGATGCCTTTCTCACGTCTCCTCCAGGAAGCTTTCCCTGATCTCTCCGACCACCCCCCACCCCCCAAATCTGCTTTACTTTCTCTTCCTGGAACCTGCATAGCTCTCTTTGCTGACCCAGATTCCATTTTGTTGTGTTATCATTGTATTGTCATCTCCTTGCTAGAATGTGACCAAGTCAAGGTTTTGTCCTGATTTGTGCTTAAAGAAGCTTTGGTTTCATCTCTCTGGAGACTCCCTTTAAACTTAGTAGACCATTTTTCAAGAATATTGCCATGCAAAGAAATGGAAATTGAAGACTCAGTTGGGAAATGGCTGAATAAGCTGTGGTATGTGATTATGATGAATACTATTGTGCTACAAGAAATGATGAGCAGGTGGATTTCTAAAAAACCTGAACTGATGCTGAGTGAAGTGAGCAGAACCAGGAGAACATTGTACACAGCAATAGAAACATGGTGCAATGATAAACTATGACAGACTTAGGTCTTCTCGGCAATGCAATGATCTAAGACAATTCCAAGAGGCTCATGATGGAAAATGCTGACCACATCCAGATAAAGAACTACAGAGTCTTATAAAGGACCACAGGCCAGTGGGACTCTGACCCTGATGGATGAATAAGCCCTCTCAGCTGAAGAGCCTGCTATCAGGCCTGGATTGGTGCACCCCCCACCCCAGGCATTATGTCCTCATGATAAGTGAGGTGTACACCCCCTGGCCTGGGGAGCAGTGCTCTGGAGTGGGGGAGGGGAACACGACATGGTGTTGCAGCTGGGAAGGAGATTGGTGGCTTTGCTCTATAAAAGCTTCTGCTTTCGATAATAAAGTTGGCTCTGTTTTTCATCACTCTCAGATGAATATTTTTATGCACTTTCTCAGCCTCTGGGTTACTGTGGCCAGCGCAGTTGGTAGGCTAGTGAGCAGTGAGAATAACGAGACAGGGGTGTAATCAATAGTCTGTTTATTACAGGACCATTTCATACAGAGCCAAAGATACAAGGGGCTCACAGAGTTTATATGCCCCTATATATATATATATATATAAACAATATTGTTAATCATTATTATTAGGGTAATATCCTAGGACCATATACAGAGGCATAAACAAAAAAAAGATTACATGCCCTCTTGCTTATCTGTCCTGTAACCCTGCAGGTAACTGAATAGGGCAGGGAAATATACCTTTAGTGGGGTCATGGGACCCCAAGTTCTCTATATCTGTACATCTTCCTGCTTATCTACCCTGTAACCTTTCAGGTAATAATATAGGGGAGGGGAATATTTCATTAATGGAGTCGGGGGACTCCTGAAAGTTCTCTACATTGGGTAAGCAACTCTTTCCCACCCTGCTGCTGGATGGCAGGGCCCTTCACAGAGTCTTAATGCAGATCGAAAAGATTCTCTTTTTTTGTTTTGTTTTTTCTTTCTCAAGGTTTTTCCATTTTGTTCTTATTCTTCTTTCACAACATGACTGATACAGAAATGTGTTTAATACATGCACAGTCTATATCAGATTGCGTGCTGTCTTGGGGAAGGGGAAAGTTTTGGACCTCAAAATCTTGTAGAAGTGAATGTTGAAAACTATCTTTGCATGTAATTGGAAAAAATAAAGTACTATTAAGTGAAAGAGGATTTTTTTAATTAAAAGAATATTGTCATGAAGAAAAAAAATTAGCCCTTTGATAATGAGCTTCTCCCTCTTTTGCAAGGCTGATTTGTTGTACCCCAATAAAGCGAGACAGAAGATCCCCGAGATTAAATTTTAAAAGTGGATTTTATTACCGCGGGACTGTCGGGGTACATGCCCAAATCAGACAGTGCTTTGGCACAGACATTGTGCCGGTTTTATAGAGGTTCCATACCCAGGTTATGTAAGCTGAAATTACCAGTGATTGGTCAGTCTGCTCACAGTCCTGCCTGTTTACAGGTCAATTAAGGGAGAAGAAGGTGGAGTTCTCTGCTTTACAAATCAATGAAGGAAAGGGAAGGTTGAGTTGTCTGCTTTACAAATCAGTGAAGGGAAGGGCAAAGTGGAGTAGTGTCCAACAGATTCTCCAGTGAGAGACCAATAATAGTGTTCACAATATAGTCCAGTACTTCAGATTCACTTGACTGATTGACAGCCCTTTTGTGCCTTAGGAGATAGTGAATTGCTGTGATTGAAAAATCTTTCACCCAGTGGGCAACCCCCTGGTTCCCTGCCCTTAGCTAAGTTGGCCCTTTGGGCCAGGTGCTGCTCCCAGGGGGTCCCACTCTGAGCCCTCCCAGGCTTGCAGGATGTCCCCAAGCTGCACTGACAGAGTGCACTGCAGGCACCCAAGGGACCACAGTGAGGCAGCAGAGGAGGATTAATAATACTGGTAACTCCTTTATACTTAAATGGATGCCTCAATGCAGACAGGCAAGCTACAAGTATTTATTAAGCTCACTTTACATGCCCTGTGCTAAGGGCTGGGGATAAAAATACTAGCCAAAAGACCTGCTGTATCTGCCCTTGAGGTACTTACCTTCTGGTGAAAGAAGGGGAAAGACATAAAAGGAATGGGAAGGGTTCACTGTGATAGAGGCACCACACCTCTTCTCCTGGGTAGCGCCTGATGCATGACACAGAGAACCCAAGTTGTGCCTCCATTGTCTTCCTCCAGGGCCAGCCCACCTTCCCCTTCAGTCCCACTGCTCTCAGACGGCTTCTCCTTCATGCCATCTCTCTTTGCAAAGTTCTTCGTTGCCAATATGTCAGCCCACTCACACCTCCTAGGTGTCTCTTCTTTGCCATTTGGGTGAACTCCAACTTTGACTTGTCAGAGACTGTGATAGCCTCAGCAGAGTGAAAGGAAGAATTCTGATATTAAAAAAGATGGGCCTTTGTTTCAGTGGAAGCTTAAGAGTTGGTTGAAGTTTAAATTAATGAATTTTATGATTTATAAAAGGTTTTCCTCACAACTACCCTGCAAGATGGTGTTTGGGGGGGGTGGGGTTGTAATTTTACAGAAGAAACCAGAGAAGGGAGTGACCTTAAAGAAAATGCAGGCCAGCCTCCTCATTTGCCTCCCAGGAAAACTGAAAGCTAGACAGGGGCCTCACAAATCACACTGAGCAGACCCTTCCCCCCAACTCTTTCTTGCCATGCAATTGGTTTTGAGGGGACAGGACTGAACATTGGCCCAAGGTGCAGCCCTGACATCTTTGAGCCAAAGGGAGAAGGGTGTGTAAAGAGGGGTTGCTGTTTCTGCAATCTAGACTTGGTGAAAAGAATCCAGTAAGTGTAATAAAGGAGCAGGGAGTCTGGCAGGTGAGGAAGAACAAAGAGAAGGCTCCTATTATCTTCCCATCCTCTGAATCAGAGATCACCTGGGCTTAAAGCACTAATTGGGTGAAGATGAGGAGGATAAATAACCCTATATAACAAGCAGAAAACTAATTCAGGAAAAAGAGTCTTTCAGAAGTTTATCCTCTAAGAGTTTTAGTGACGCCTTCTCATTCCTCCTGGGCAGCTTCCTATGTTTGTGCAGTCAAGGACTTTGTCCTAGGCCCTCGGGATTTGAGTGATCTCATCTCCTTGCAGATAACTCCTGAATGTCTATGGCCCAGCCCTAATCTCTCTCCTTAGCTCCAGTGTTCCACAGATGTACCACGAATATGTCAAACTCAAGTCCAAAGTAGAACTCATTCTTTCTCCCTAAAAGCTTCCTCCTAACTTCCCTATTTCTGTTGAGGGCCCCACCATTCCCCTAGTAACTCAGCTTGCCAACCTAGGATTCATCCTCAGTTCTTTGCAACCCCCCTTCTTTCATATTTTTTTTTTTTGCTTTTTGGAGGGCAATTGGGGTTAAGTAACTTGCCCAAGGTCACACGGCTAGGTTTTTTCTTTGTGTGCCTTAAGTGTCTGAGGCCGGATCTGAACTCAGGTCCTTCTGACTCCAGGTGCTCTACTCACTGCGCCACCTAGCCGCCCCCCTTCTTTCATATTCTTAACAGTTCCAGCTCCTCAGCATTTTTTGGGGGGGGCTTTTTGGACAAGGGAAGGTAGGGCCCAAGGTCACAGCTGGTTTTGTGTTCTGAGGCCAGATTCTCAGATCCTCCTGACTCCAGGTGCTCTATTCACTGCACCACCTAGCTGCCCCTCCTCAGCATCTCTTGAATCCTTTCCCATCCCTCCATTTTACACCACTACTCCACCCACCCTTAGACAATTGCAGTGGCCTTCCCTCCCAAGCTCCAATCAGCTGAGAAATTGATAGTCTTAAAACATAGGCCAGATCCGGCACTCCCCTCTAGAGCTTTCCTTGGCTCCCAAAGGCCTCTAGGACAAAATGCAAATTTTTTTGCTAGGCATTTAAGTCTTTCATTTGGATCCAGCCTGTGTTCCCAGGTTGATTACATATTCCTCCCCCTCCCCCTCCAGTTCCAACCAAACTAACATCCTTACAGTCAGTTCTACTATAACTTATTTTGAAAAAATGCTAATTTGTTCTACCACAACTGATAGGGAACAATCTGGGCATGACTCGAATTTCCAGTTTGAGATTTTGTCATCGAGAAACATCAGGTATGCAAAAAACTGCACCACTTCCTTATAACTTACAAGCTGCAACCCATCAGATTCAAAGCAGAGTGCCCTATCTTCTGGTGCAGGAGGTGGGCGGCGGCCAGGTCAGAATCTGGTCCGGATTGAATGTACTCCATCATCAAATTGCTCACAAGGCCTTAGTGGTTGCTGATGTAGCCACTGTTTTAGTATGTTGGAATAGAAATATAACAGCACTGCCCTTTTTATCGCCGACAGTTTGAATGTGATGCCCATAGCCCCATTGTTCCGCAGAAGACCCAGGGCTTGATTTTTAGGAACTCTAATCTCCTTCCATGATAACCCAAGGTCCGAGTGTCACTTCCTTTCCAGATTCCCACTTCATATTTTGTCTCTGTTTCCTGTACCCTGAGACAGTGGGGCTAGGTGTTTGCTTATTGCAACCTAGAGACAAAGAACTTGAAGCATGGTCTCTTTGGTCTATCTTCATGCATTAGTGTGCAGTATATATAGAAAAACATTGGGGGGGGAGTGAGGGGGTGTCCCAGATATGGATGGAAGGACCAGCTTGAGCAAGCTGAGGTTGGAGATAAACTAAGGTGTCAGGTTGCAAAAGCCCCAAATTGCTTTACTCTAGAGTTTAATATCGTCAGAACAAAATAACTCTGGAAGGTTACAGGAAGGCCGTAAGAGATGAGATAGAGAGATAATGTTGGATCACCACCAGATTCCCAGCCTTGCCTTTTTTTTTTCCAAACCCCTAGTTCTAACTTTCCAATATCAGGTTTAAATATAGGTGTATTCTTTCAGGGACAAATCTGACCCATCCCCACCTGAATCTCTTGAATAAACATGCTTTGTGGCTTTAGATGAAGAATTTTACATTAAGATCTTTTACCACTATTTAGGGTTTGAGGTTGTTAAAGTTGTATGTGAAGGCAAGGGCTGTCTGATCTAGCTGAACTTTGCACCTCTCTCTGGGTACAGAGATTAATCAATGCTTAGCTTTTATGGCAAAAGCCTTCTATAACTATATAACTATAACTATACTAAATGTTGCCCCAAAATGGGACTGGGGGGGGAAGGAAGGGATTCCTCTAGGTGACATTAAAGGCTTGAGATGGTTGATACATCTGGCAAGCCCCCACTGTGCATTAAGGCCCTCCTTCCTCTTGGAAATCTTTTGATTCTAGGGGGTCAGGAAGAAAATGAGAACATGCCTCAGCATGAGCCTTGTTTCTAATTGCCCTGAGACTTGGGTCAGGCCAAAACAATAGTTTATTATTTCAGCATTCAGCAACATCTCAGCCATCAAAAATAAAACTCTAACACCAAGGATGGAAGGAAGACTTCTCTACAGCATGATTAGGTAGGCTGCATCAGGAGCCCCCCAGGGTGCCACAGGCAGGAAGGATGGTGGTTATTCATTCATCCAATAAATTAGGAAGCGCAGAATTCGGGGGCCCACTGCTCATTTCTGAGCTGGCATAAGGTCATCAATGGACTGGCCCTGCTCCAAACGCTTCTCCATCTCAATGAGCAACTTCACACCATCCACCACCATCTGCACCAGTTCCACCTCCGAGAAGCCCAGTCGGTCAGCATTGGAGATATCAAAGACACCACCCACAGCTGCTGTGTCCACACCCCCTGTGCAAGGAACAAAATATTAAAGAGGCCTTGGAGATCTTCCAGTCCAAGAGCAAGAGGATATGCAAAAAGGACAGACCCAACTTGTCGACAGCCTTCTTATTTGGAGGCAGAGGACCTCAGCTACTTACATAATATTTCTCCAATCCTGAAGTACCCTCATCTCTCCAGTGAGTATAATAAACTTACCCTGCCTCCCTGACCCTGTTGTAAAGTCAACTTTGTCTCAGCTTTAAACAGCTTGAGGCTTACAAGAGATGGGAAAGGACTCATTTAGGGTTCCAGCCAGTGAATGGCAGAACCAGAGACTTTTCTCTGAAGTGGGGGAATGAGTGGAGGGGAGAGCCCTGGAGAGCTGGGAGGAACAGGGCCCAGAGGGATGCCAGTTCCTCAGAAGAGTTGGTAGAGAACATAGCTTTCTCCCACTAATTTGCTCTGCAACCTTTGCAATTGGTGGAGGGAGCCTCCTTACTCTGAATATGTTCCCAAGGTAATATGTAGCAGGTCTCTATTCCCATTCTGGTAATATTTGTTCCCCCCTTTCTGCAGCCTCAGCCCTCACTCACCCATGACCCTTTTGCCTCCATACGTACCTGTCCCCCTCTTCTGAAGCCTCAGTTTCTTAAGTACCTCACCAAACTTCTCGTGCTTGCCCAGATGGGGGAGCTTGATGTGGACACCTGCACGGAGGCCTGTGCCCAGGTTGGAGGGGCATGTCAGGATGTAGCCCAGGTGAGGATTCCACATGAACTCGTAGTTCTTAGTCTTAAAAAGGGTTTCAATCTAGACAACACAAGAAAATTGGTCACCAAGCAGCCTGCATTTCTATAGAAGGAGCACTCCCAATGAAAGGCAGGAGGATCCCAAGGGCCCCTGCTGATTCTTGTTGGCATGGTTCCCCTCCATGAGGCAATTGGGGAATAGCGACCAACACTTTCAGGAGGGAACATGATGACTCTTTCAGGGGGCGGGGGTGGAGAGGAAAGGAAGGATCCCAGTGGCGTCAGAAGCAGGTCCCCAGAGACTGGTGCCATGGTAACAGAGGAAGCAGATGCCACACCACCGAGTCAGTCCCCCAAAGGCAGCGAAAGCCTAACACTTTACTTCTCAGAAATGTCTGTACAAATTCTTGGCCACCAGGTAAGCAAAGGAAATGTGACAGGGGAGGCCGGCAAGCCACAGCCTCAGAGGCAGGTTCTGTGACTACCTGGGCCTATGAAAGGCTCACCATATGGTGGAGCACAGCCATGCACGACAGCAAACAAATCTGCTCCAATTACTACATTATTGGATTGTTTTTTGTTTTTTGGGGGGAGGGGAGGGGAGGCCTACCCAGGGCTTTGCCCAGAGTTGTATAGGTAAGAGCCAGAGTCCCAAACAGGAAAGGGGCTCATGGACCTCAAGGAGCAAGCAGCAGCCAGCCTTCATGTGAACTTTTACACAGCTCACCCACTTAATACTTCCTCTGAACTCCAACACTACTAGTTTTTCTCCACTACAAGCAAAATCAGTGTGAAGACTGTGTCATGTGTAGACATCTTAGCTTGAATAGTGTTGGCACACAGGAGCATAATATTATGGACTGACGTGCTTATTAACAGACATCTGGATAATATATTTCCTAGTGGAGGTTTCTAGAAATAGCTCAGGAAGATTCCCTTCTAACAGACTGGAAGGAACTCTAAGCCCAGAAGCAACTGCCCCTGAGATCTAGCTCCCTTACCTGGGTGAGCCCCGTGCAGAAACGTGTGAACACCTCCTTCATGTTACCTCCCTTCTGCATGGAGATGACCCTCAGGTGATCTTCCTCATTGATCCACACTAGAAAGGTCTTGTTGTCATTGTGCCTAAGAGCAGAGCCAAGAGTGTTAGTGAATTCAAGGCCATCAGGAGGAGCAGGGGCCCTCTGGAGGGGTTCTACAGTTAGAATGACATCCGGAAGGAGACCTAGGTCAGCAGTTCAGTTTAAAGTGTGGGACTTGGCTTAAGCCAATTTAGTCTAACCTCTTTTTACAGATGCCCAGAGGAGGAAAACAGCTTGCCCAAAAGCTTTAGTAAGGATGACATCAATTCAACCCCAGGGGCAATGATTTCATTTTAATTTAAGTAAAAATTAGTTTGGTTAAGAACCCCTAATTCCCAGAAATCCCCTCTGCCCCATTTTATAGATAAAACTGAGGTCCATAGAGGTGGTAGCTTACCCAGTCACAAACTAATGCTCCTTCCCTAGTCTTAGAGGGGTCCAGGACAGAGGAAATGAGTTGGGCAAAGTCACATATCTGGGGTGGCAAAGTACTCCCTGCTCTAAGGCCTCAGGAAAGTAAGAAATGGCCATGACCTTGACATGCTCTTCCCAAATGTAGCAAGACTAGAGAATGGTCTTTCTGGGACAAAGCATCTGTGTCCCAGCCCTCTCCATGTGAAGGTCAGGGGAATCTGGACCAAGGGAAAGGGAGGAAAAAAACTCCACCAGGCCTTGGCATCAAAATAGCCTCCCTCCACCTGCCTTGGGCAGGTTCATCTGCCCTGCCTTTGCAGCCCTGGCCTTCCCCTCCTCCCCACTACTGCAAATCTGCATCCATCCCATAGTTACAGACTCACTCAGCCACCTGACTGCTGGGAGGCAGCCAAGCCTCAGAGACACAGGGGACCTAGGGAACAAAAGGGGAGGGGGGGTGGGGCAGAGAAATGTGGAAAAAAAAAGACCAGTTTAAACCAAGTCTTGAAAGGATGAATCCTAAGACCTTAGTGGTTCCAGAGGACACTCAGTATAATTCCTACCATCCCTAACAGATCCATTCTAAAAAATACAGAACAGCTGCACGTGTCCATTGTCCTGCCTGCTAACTTCTCATCTCAGAGTGGGGAGAGGGAAGAGTCAGGCTTTGAAAACAACCTTTTTAATTAATGCAAAAATCTAGGCCTGGATGGGGCCAAACAGCTAGTTCTTGTGACTAATTGGACTAAATTGTGAACAATTGGAACTAAAAAGGGCAGATAATGGAAAAGAATGCTGTATTTGGAACCGAGCTGGGTTCAGAAATCTTGTTACTTAACTGTGTGACCTTGGGGATGTCATTGCGATAGACCCTTGGGCCTCAGCTTTCTCAATGTAATGAAGGGGTTGAAATGTCTAAGAGACAATCATGGATCAACTGTCAAAGACTTAGCTACTCTGATCAATACAATGCAGACCTCATGATGAAAAGAAAGCTGCTATTGGGATAGAACTAACCATCTGACCCTTGAGTGCAGAGTGAAGCTTATTTCACTTTCTGCATTTTCCTGCTGCCCCCACCCCAAAGTCTGTGCTGGATGCCTTCATATGGATGACTAGTGTATTTCTTGTCTTGTCACTGGGTGGGGAAGCGGACAGGAGTGAATTTTAAAAGAACTTTTAAAAGTCTTTTCTAGTTTAGCTCTTAAATCCTGTGCTGGGGAGCCCAAGGGCAGATCTGCCTTAAGGTTATGCACTTAGCTCCAATTGTAAGTGAAGTTAGTGCTGAGCCTGCAGTCTGGGATCCCACCAAGGGGTTTGTGGTGTAAGGAAGCCAAGGTGAGGTGTGGATTGGGTGGAGAGACTCAAGTTAACCTACCTGAGTCAGAAGAGAACACCTGATCCTCTTTTTTACTGAGGACCAGAAGAAAAAGTCATTACTAAGGTCACATAACCAATCAAGAACAGGGGAAGGACTCGAATCCAGGTCTCTAGACAGTCAGGAAAGACCCTCTGCTCCACCAATGGTGGGAGGCAAGGGAGGAAGGAATCTACCTCTGGTTAACTTCTTTCTACCTCCTAATAACAGAACATTCCCTCCTCTCCACTTATGCCCTTTAGGTACAAGGGGGGGGGGTCACATTCCTGGCACCCCCAGGCCTCACAGAACCCTCAGCCAGGCTGCCAAGGTCACAGCCCAGTTAAAGCTCCCCCACACTGGGGACTGGCAGCAGCAGGCTACTATGCGAACCAGGCAGTCTGTTTGGGTGTGGCTAAAGTAACACCTCTAAAACCACCTTGACCTTCCTTCCAGTCTAGAAGGCAGGAGGAAGGTGGTGACTTATTGTCCATGATCACAGTTATTAAGTATGGAGGCAGGTGATGCTCCCTGCTTCCAGACTGAAGCAGTTAAAAAACAAAACCAACCCCACACTTACTTAGATCCATCCAGGTGAATCCCAGGTCTGCCCCTTCAATGAGGCCGAGGCAGGGGCCAGTGTGCTGGACCTCCTTTCAATACTTGCTAGCTAGGTGACTGGGCAACCCTTCATTGAGCCGCTATACGTTCCTATCTATTAACATGGGAACAATAAGCTTTATACTTCCCTTGAAGAAAGGCTGTGAAGAAACTGCATTGTCTACCTTAAAGGAAGATAGCACTATGATCAGCTCTTACTTCTAACAGCAATGACTTGGCCAATTCCCTTCCTACCTCTGGATCTCTGCAACATGGGGGAAAGGGGAGCATAGGACTAGATTTATAAGGATCCTTATGATGACTAGCACCTGATACCACTTTTAAGGTACCCTTACAATTCCCTTGAGAATAGTACCCCCATTTTACAGGAGTAAGAGGGAGGTAGGCAGAACTTGTCCAGGGTCTCAATGTCTGAGGCTGGGTTTGAACTGTTTTCCTGACTCCAGGCCCAGCTCTCCATCCACCATACCACCAAGCTGCCTGTAGCTCAAGATCTGAAAGGAATGCTTTCTGGCCTGACCTTGGGGGGATAAGAGCTTTCCTTTCTGCTGAGCCTCAGTTTCTCCTTTTCTTGAAAGGGGCTGGACTAGATGAACTTTGGAGTCCCTCTAAGTTTTAGAAATGCAGTGTGGGATCCCACCTGGGTCTCAGCTCTGGATCCTGTGCAGTTTTGCCTAAGGACTCACCAAATGCCCCTGCCATCAGGCCAGTCTCGAGCCATGCCAGATGCCAAGAGGAGTGGGGAGACAGGCTTGTCGAAGAGGAAGTGGTCATCAATCAACTGCTGCTGTTCCTGCTCAGTCATGTTCTTCAAAGCGTAGTACTTTCCATTCAGGTCACCTTCCAGGCTGGCCAGAGCTGTGGGAAACCAGCAAGTCAGACCTGAGGCTCCTGACAGGACAACACAAGGTTGTGTAGCCTGCCCCTGCCCCTGCCCCTGCCCCATGGGGTTATCAGACCTCCCTAGAGCCAGGCCATGAAAAGGGACCTCTCCGGCCTGGAATTCCCACCCATAAATCTCCCCAAAGTGGTCATGTAGCCTTTGAGGTCCCAACTGGCAGTTCATACTGCTTAGACGTGCCAAGTGTTCCTGAAACTGAGATCTGCACTCTGAAGACCTCCTTCCTTCCTCAACCCAGATCCTAAGTTCTGGGCTCTAGGGCCAAGCAAAACAAGTTCTTTTCACATTAAGACAGGGTTGACTGTTTAAAGACAGAGAAGGCAAAGAATCAGGAAGAAACAGTACAGTTTAATGGAAACTAAAAATGACCTATTTTATCTCAGACTTTGAATGGCTTTATGGTGGGGAGGGGGATAGCAGGAAGAGGCATCCAGCCCTTGAGATACCCCCAATCCAACCTAGCTATCAGGCCTGCTATGGGAGAGGAGTCACTTGTCTTGGAAGTTACAAGTTTTGGTGTCTCTGTCCTGAAATTGAAAGGGGAGTGGACTTGCCCTAAGTCCCACACCTGCCAAATACCTGACCCAGGGCTTCAGCAGCCTAGACTCCCGAGCCCAAGTAGCACCACAGATGCCTCTCATCTCAATCCCCTAGGGAAATGTTAAAGGGAACTCAGCTGACCCAGCTCTCACTAGGGTCTTTCAGGATCAATTAATTCCCTTCTCGCCTTTCCAACCCCAAACTCCCAGAATGAACCAAGGCTTCCCTGAATCCCCACTGGTCAAAGTCAGTGGCAGCAGGAGGGATTGGGGGAGAAAAGGACAGGAGTAGGAAAAACGATTTATGCTCCTCTTTCTCTGCTCAACTAATGAACCAAATGAGAACAGTTATTCCCAGGACATTTCTCTTTCTGGAAGATACTATGAAGGCCACCTTAAAAACAACCCCTGAAGACATCCCTAACACTCCACCCTTAACACCATACTCATAGGTCGGGCAGGATTAGAGGTTACAATGGTTTATCCAAGGTCACATAGCTAAGATGTTGGTACCACATCCAAATTAGTGAAAACATTTAGAAAATTCCACTCCCTGCTGGAAACCAAGCTCCTCATTCTATTTCAAGACTTTTAGCCTCTTCTATAAGACCCTAGGTGAGGGAAGCCAGGAAGCTTAAGGTCCAAGGATAGCTGACCCCCTGCCTGAGGTGAGGAGACAGGCTGAGCCAAGCTCAGGCAGCCACACAGAGCAGATCCTTCTGAGTACCCCTGGGGGGAGACTGCCAGAGATAGGGCCTGGTCTTGTGGGAGAGTCATCCCTATATCAGAGCTGGGACTGAGGCAATACCACTACTCACTGATCATTGGCATACCACCTTCAGGACAGAGGGATCTCACAATCAGAAGCCCTGAGGGCCCCCCTAAGAGACAAGCCTCTGTAGCTTCCATTCTTGGCTTGAATGGTCTCTGAAAACAAGTTGCTCAAAAGCACCTTTAATTTTGAGGCACACAAAAGCCAAGTTCCAGCGATTATTCTGAACAGAAGGACATTGATGTGCCAGCTTTTCAATGTCTTTCCTAAAAATGTGGTGCCAAGCTCTGTCTTGTGCTGCAAACTAAGATCATGTCAAGGTCAGAAGAGCCTTCAAGATGGGGCTAGAACATAGGGCTCCTGAGACCCAGCTAGGCACTTCCCACCATAGCCCATTTTAAAGATGGGCATAGGGTTACAGAAATCCAGAGTCAAGTCTGTCTGCCTCAAGACCTCAGTGTCAAATTTACCCCCTCCCCTGCTCATTGTGATACCTTCCACAGACAGCTTCTCTATGGCCCGGCGCTCGCCTCGGCTACAATGTGGGGGCAGGCAGAATCCTCGGATGCTCCGGCCAGTTCGAACACGGGAACTCAGCACATAGTTGGGATCCAGGTCATCACCACCCTGGAGGGACAATGGGGAACAGGGAAGGAAATAGCGCGGGGGAAGGTTCTTAATGTGGGTCCCCTTCCTCAACCTATCTCAGACACCCTCCTCAGACCCTGTCCTAACAGCGTCTCCTTCCTCAGCTACCTCCCCTACTGTTCTCCTTCAGCTTAGTTAAGAATCTCCATATCCTCAGCAGCCCTCCTCCCAAGCCATCAGTTCCCCATCCAGGACTGGTGTCTGGGCATAGGCTAATCCCCTGAGCGCTGAGCTGAGGCTTAAGCTCAGGCCATATAAGGGCAGGTAGCCAAAGACGGGGGAGGGAGCACCGCTACCTGCAGATTGTCAGGGTTGAGATCAGTCTTGTGCTCGTCTGAAGGCTTGTAGCCTCCGTGTCGGTCCTCAATGATAGGGTCGAACAGCTCCTTGAATACTTCATAACTCTCTTCATCTCCAGCCACACAGCCCACCGTCATGATGAACGGGTGCCCTACATGGAGGGGGAGGGGCGAGAAAGAACTGAGGTCTTCCTCAACCGAGGGAAGCACGGATACAGGGGCAAGACAAATAGGCGTGAGGAATTATGTTCAGAAACCAGAAGGCTTCCTGGATATACCAGCTACTACACTTTGCATGTATGAAAAAAAGCGAGATACAAAGAAACTTGACCTGGCCATGGGTTCTTCCTATAAAATAATCTCCTTTCCCTGTGGAGATAGGAGACCTCAATTTCCTTTTCTCATCAGCTGCAATTGGTGGGGAAAGGGAGACAGACATGCCTTCTATTCCCAATTTGTGTGCCCTAGTTCAAAACCTCCTCAGACTGGGGGGGGGGGCCGGTTTAGGGTAAAGGATCTTGCCAGGAGAACTAAAGGTACTCATCCCCTAACACACTGACTTGGGAAGTGGCTGAGAAAAGGGGAACTGACAAAGGGGTAGGGAAGGAGGAAATCAAACCCCAACTATACTTTCTTCCCCCTCCAAAAAATAGCCAGTAGAGACCATGTTAGCACCAAACTGAGTTGGGGAAAAGAAGCAAAAAATTTTCCCCATGGAATGCTGAGGCTTCCTTCTCCCCACCCTCCTCCTAGGGAATGAAGGACAGAACACTCAGGATAGGATGAAGATAAGAGGCTTTCTACAGTGGAGATGAACCAAATTAGACAAGAAAGGAAAGCTGGCATCCCAACCTCCATAATGGGAGGACAGGATAGGACCAGAAACCTTTTCCAGATCTCTTCAAGACCTATTCCAGAGGAACAAGGACTCCTGGGCTTCAAAGGTTATGACAGATGACCCATAACCTTCCTTCACAGAATACCGACAAATGCGTGGGGGAACGCAAAGAAAACTGGGGAGGACAAGAGCCTAGATGAGGTGTGGGGGAGGGAGGGGAGGATACCTGGATTGTCCACACCGGTCTGAATGACATCATCCAGGGTGAAGCCGCTCGGGGTAGCCTTATCGCGGAGTTTTTCATAGAGCTCAGGAGTCAGCACCTTGGCCATGTGGTTGTTGTGCGAGGAGAGGTCGGGATATTCCTCCTCGGCGGGGAAGCGGGACTTGAGCATGTTGTGGCTATTGGAGAATGGCATGATGGCAGGAGGCTGGTAGGGGCACCAGGACAAGGCGATCACTGATCCAGCCCCCAGCTTCTGTTTCCTCCTGCACCCCTGCTGGGAGCCGGAGTCACAGCCGCAGGGAAGGGGGAGGAGGAAGGAGAGGGGAGGGGAGGAGGCGGCTGCGACAACGCCCCGTGCAGTATGTACAAAGCTCCTTCACTGCTGACTGCCAGGCTGTCTCCTCCTCCCCTTCCTCCTCCTCCCGGCAGCCCTCCCAAGGTCAAAGCAGCTGCAGCCCTGCAGCTCTGGGGTGACCCACACCTGTTATCCTGGCTGCTGTAGGACGAGCCCAAAGCAGAGGTTCCCCCCTGCCCATCTTTGCCCCACAGGGTCTGGAGGCCAGCGCGGGGCTGGGAGGAGAGCTGGGGGAGCCAGCGCGCACCGTGAAGGATGGAAGCTGGAAGACGGGAGGCAGGTCGGCCCCTGAGATCCCGCCGCCCTCCCCAACAGCACCATCTGCTTCTGCTGCGCTCACCTCCCCAGCCAGGAGGCTTCCGGGGGTGGGGGGACCCAGAAAACAAAACTTCCCCCAAAAAACCACCTAAGACTCCCTCCTGCGCTGGTCCGAGGGTCGGGAGGAGGGACTGTAGCTGACCCAGCTCCTCCAGGCCCGGGGACGGAGGGCGAGGTCAGTAAGCATCCCCTCAGTACTGAGGACAGCAGCATCGCTGCCTGCCTGCCCCCCAACACACACACACACACACACACACAAACACACACTCACACAGACACACACTCACACACTCTTCCCCCGGGTCGCAGACAAAGGGGGCTGGGATCCTCTCGGCCACAGCCGCTCCAGGACCCCTTAAAGCCCGGCCGCAGCCCGGCAGTGTTCAGTCACTCACACACTCACACACACACACACACACACACACACACACACACACACACACACACACGCAGTCACACACAATGTCACACACACACACACACACATACACACACACACACACACACCCCAACCCAGCTCCGGAGGCAGGTGCGTCGGGCCGGGGCTGAACGCCCGGAGCTCTCGGGATGGGGGGCTGCACCGCCGCAGCTCCTCCGGAGCTCCAGGGGCGCAGGCTGCGCACTCACCGAGGGCGCTCCAAGGCCAGAAGGTAGGGAGGATGGGAGGATGCTGCTGCCGCCGCCGCCGCCGCCGCTGCTGCTGTGCTGGATCCCAGGCCACCTAAGCCCGAGCTCAGTCACCGAGTCCCGGACGCGATGCCCTCCTCCCTCTTTATAGCGGCCAGGACAGGGCCTCCGATTGGTCGGTATTTATATCCCATTCATTCTATTGGCCCCTGGCTGGAGGGAGTCGCCCTCCTGTCTTTGTCTATTAAGCAGCTTGACGCCTTCCATTTTGTTAACCCTCCGGGATCTGCTGCCCTCATCCCCCCGGGGGGCCTGAGCCCCTCCCCAAACTGGGGCCTGAACCCCCCTCTCCTCTTCTCCAGTGGGGGCGGGGGGAGTCGGGGAAGGTCCAGGAGGAGGGCCGGGAGCTTCCAGGGGCTTAGAGACCAGTCCTGCCACAGTAACCAAAGAGCATCCCGGTGAATGCTGGTTATCCAGTGCGAGCTGTCTCAGGCCAGCCTCTGATCTTACAGATGGGCAAGCTGGCCCTGAAGGGGAAGTGGGCCGAGCTGGGATTCAAACCCAGCTCCCGCGGCCTCCCCACGGCTCTGTCCCTAGCGCGGGGCAGGCTGGACCCTCTCCAGCCCCGACAGCTGTCCAGAGCTTGGTTTTCTGCAAACCTAAGGATAGGTGGATGTCACTGGGGTCCGGTGACCCAAGCCCCGGGCTTGAAGCCCTCTGTCCTACAACCTTTAGGCAAATCATGAGATGTCAATGTGGGGGGGTGGGGGAGCGGGGGAGAACTTGGCTCAGAGGTTCATTGAGTCCAGCTCCCTCATTTTATAAACTGGGGGAGTGAATCTCAGAAAAGAGAATCTCAGAAAAGGGAAGGGACTTTTCCAAGGTCATAAAATGAGTCAAGTGGGTAGGATGGAACTAGGATGATAGAATTTATAAAACTGAAAGAAACCCTAGAAACAAGTTCAACCCTCTCTTTGTATAAATGAATAAGTAATAAATAAATGAAGAAGAAGCCCAGGCTGGCCCGATCAGGAGATCTGGGTTCCAGTCCTAATTCAACAATAGCTAGCAAACAGACCCCAGGCTAGCCTCCTTCTGACCTTTGGATCTGTTTCTGAAAGTGAGATTGTAGGACTGGGTAATCTTTAAGGCCATTTCCAGTTCTGACGTTTCTATTATTCTATGAGGGGAGAACTGTGATGTGATAGAAAAAGCAGAATGAAGTCAGATGGCCTGGTTGGAATCCCACTTCTGCCACTGTGACCTTGGATAAGTCATTTAACTTTATTTGGCTCTCAGGCATCTGGTCTACTAAGTGGGGATTTGGACAGGGCCATCTCTAAGGTCTCTTCCAGCTTTGGAATTTGCTCAAAGCTCCTTGACTTTAAATATCCCGGGTCTTTTCTCTTTCCCTCTCCATCCCTCTCCCTGCCAGGCACATGTGAAGTACACTTTGACCCTAGGATTGTCCCTTCTAGGTTCTGACTTCCTGGACACCTACTTGCTGGATGTTGCTCAGTCAAGATGCTCCATCTTCCAACTAAGGGCATTTTCACTGGCTGTTTCCCCTGTCTGGCATACTCTCACCCTCATCACCACTTGGTTTCTCTGGCTTCCTTCATGTTCCAGCTAAAATCCCACCTTCTGGAAGGCTTTCCCAATTCTCTTTAGTTCCTTCCCTCTATTGATCATCTCCACTCCATCCTATCCCCATTGCTTAGCACAGTGTCTAGTACGTAATAGGCACTTAATAAATGTTTACTACCTAACTACAAGGAGCCTCAGGTAATTAGTTATCTTCTGGGGCTAGGTGGACTGGAGGGAAAGTGGGTGATTCACCAAAGACTTGAGCCCCTTTGGAGAAGCCAATGGCTGGTTTTCTTAGGTATTAGCAAAATGTCTACAGGGCAGGGGGGCCTAGGTGGCACAGTGAGTAGAGCGCTGCCTCTGGACTCAGACACTTAACACACACAAACTAAAACCTAGCCGTGTGACCTTGGGCAAGTTACTTAACCCCAATTGCCCTCCAAAAAAAGGAAAAAAAAAGTCTACAGGGCAAAGTGGCCCATTAGTTGGGGAATAGCATCAGACTGGGAGACAGAAAGTTTTTTGTTTGTTTTTGCTTTTTTGGAGGGCAGTTGGGGTTAAGTGACTTGCCCAAGGTCACAGGCTAGTAAGTGTTGTGTCTGAGGCCAGATTTGAACTCAGATCTTCCTGACTCCAGGGTGAGTGCTCTCCTCACTGTGCCACCTAGCCACCCCTGAGACAGGAAGTTCTACTACTACTTCTCTGTGTGGCCTTGGACAATGTGAGAGATTCAAGGGGTTTCAGTGATAGGCATGAGGAAGTGAACAGAAACACTGACTGGGAGTCAGGAAACCTGGTTTCTGCTCCCAGTTCTGCAATTGCTGTGCAAATCCTTCCCCTCTCTGAGACTTAATTTCCCTCTCTGTAAAATGAGGGGACGGGACTTGGGGATCTCTTGGCTGCCTTCCACACCCCAGCCATCTTTCTTCCATCCACCAGAGAGTGAGACATCCTGCCCCAAAGAATTCAATTCAAGGACTTAAGGCTTACTACTGCCGAATGCCCCTCTTGCTCACCTCCTCAGTGTCCTGATTGGGGAGGGGACACTTTACACCCATTCTCTAGTCATCTGCCAGCCAGCCTGTAGCTCCCTACCCCAACTATAATCCAATGTGTTAATGTACTCCCTACTCCCAGCTATTCTGATCAAGTCAATGATTCAGGACAATTCCCAAAGGAGCATGACAGAAAATCCTACCTGCCTCCAGAGAGAAAACTTGAACTCTGAGTGCAAACTGAAGCATACTTCGTAAACTTTCTTTATTTTTCTTGGTGTGTGTATATTTTCATTTTCCAATATGGTGAACATGGAAACATGTTTTTCATGACTTCACATATATAATTGATATCATGCTTGCCTTCTCAAAGGGTGGTGAAGGGGCAGAAGGAAGAGAAGTTGGAACTCAAAAATTTTTAAATGAATCTAAAAAAATTTTTATATGTAATTGTGAACTATTTTATAAAGTAACTAAAACTGCTTTTTGAAAAATACACTCCCTATGACTTTACTCAGCATCCCTGTGACATTCCAAACCAAAATATCCCTCCTTGGACACTACCTTCTACACATGTAAATTGCCTCCTTTGGAAAGTAAGTGTTCTTTTGTATTACTCTCAGCATTTAGCACAGTGCTCCTCATGGGGCACAGTTTCTGGGAACCCCTTAAACTCTGATTGAATCTTCCTACTTGATGAGGCATTTGCCTGAGGCCATAAGCCTTTCATTATAGCTAGGCCCAAATCTTGGTTACTCTTAACCCAAAACTGTTACCCTTAAACTAGCCTAGCTCTCATTGTCTGTCATCTCCAGGTAGCCTTCAACCATCTCCCAACCTTAATCCCATTCCTGGAGTCTGAACTCAGTCCCTCAAGATCTTCCTCAAGACCCTCTCCAAACCCCTCATCTAGATCACCCTTAAATCCTCCCACATTCTTTCTGTATTTAAGATTCATCTTGCCTCCATGAAGGGGCTGAGATTAATCTAGCCCCTACTGAGTCTGTGTCAGATTATTCTGGCCTGCTTGTCCAAGCGGCACAAATACTCCATAAGAGGCTACCCATTATGGTGAATCTTTAATAAACTTTGCTTTTCTTTGACTGAGAGAAGACTTGAGTCGAATTCATTCAGCAGGACCCAGCTTGTTGGTATTTTGGGGTTTGGAGCACCCCTAAAACTTCAAACCTCAATACTTGGAGCATATTTACTTGTTCGTTCATTCCTATTCTAAGTAGCACTGTACCGTCAAACAATAAGCATTCATTTAGTACTTTCTCTGGCAGGCACTGTGTGGAGAGCTAGGAATAGAAATAAAAACATTTCCTGGTAGCAAAGAACTCACATCATAGGGAAATAACATCTAAATAACTAGGTGTGTAGAAGATATATACAAAGTAGATAGAAGGTAACCTCAGAGGTGAAGGCACTAGCAGCTGGGGAGTCCATGAAAGGCCTCCTACAGAAGGTAAATTTTGACTTGAGACTCAAACACAAGAAAACTAAAAGGTGGAGGTGAGAAAGGCAAGTGTTCTAGGCTTGACCAGTACAAAGGAGAGGGACATAGAGTGTGACATGTGAAGATGGAAGGGAATAAAGTATAAGAAGACTAGGAAGGTAGGCAACAGACACTTTCTATTCACTGAAAATAAGACGCTGTTTTGAGTCAGGGAATCACGTTCAAATCCCATTTACTATCTTTGTGACTGAGGCCAAGACACTTAACCACCTTGGGCCCCAGCTTCCTCATCTGTAAATAAGGGAGCTGAAATAGATGACCTCTGCCACCTGTAGATCTAAGACCCTAGAATTCTAACTCATCTGACAGGGGAGAAAACTGAGAGCTAGAAAAAGGAAGGAACTTGCTCCAGGTCACATGAAGATTGGAACACACAGATCCAAGCTGTTCAGATAAATTCACTACTCTTTCCTGTAAGAGAGGAACACTCCACCTCCAGATAGATGTACTGACAAGGATGGGGTTAAAATTTCTTTCATAACTATGCCCAAAAGGCTATAAAACTGTGCACATATGATCCAGCAATATCACTACTAGATCTGTATCCCAAAAAGATCATAAACAAGGGAAAAGGACTCATATTTACAAAAATACTGATAGAGGCTCTTTCTGTGATGTCAAAGAATTGGAAATTGAGGGAATGTCCATCAATTTGGGAATGGTTGAACAAGTCATGGTGATGGGGTATAGGCTCTGGGCCTTGAATCGTTCCATTTGATCTGCTGTTCCCCAGAGGTCAAAAGCCTTTCATTATTAATATAAGTGAATCTCTGTTACCCTTAACCTAGCCTAGCCCTCCATTGTCCATTATCTCCAGGTAGCCTTCAGTTACCTACCACCCTTGATTCCATCCAAATCCCATTCTCTTGGTTCCTGGAGTCTGGCCCCAGTCCCATCAAGATCCTCCTTAGACTCCTCAAGACCCTCCCTACACCCCTTCTCTAGGCCACCCCCTAGATCCCTCCCACAATCTTTCTATATACAAGATCCATCTTGCCTCTCTATGAAGGGGCTGAGATTCAATCTAGCTCAGACTAAGTCTGTGTCAGATTGTTCTGGCCCATTTGAGCATCACAAATACTTAGGATCCTTAAGAGTCTACTCATTATGGTGAATCTTTAATTAACTTTGGTTGACTTTGACTGAGAAAAGGCTTGAGTCAAAATCACTCAGCAGGACCCTGAATGTCAGTATTTTGGGATCTCAAGTACCCCTAAACCCCAAGCCTCAACAGTGATATATTAATGTAATAGAATACTATTGTTCCATAAGAAATGATGAGCAGGCAGATTTCAGAAAAAACTGGAAAGACTTGAATGAATTGATGCTGAGTGAAATTAGCAGAACCAGGAGAACATTGTATTCAGTAACAGCCACACTGTACAATGACTAACTTTGACAGACTTAGCCCTTCTCAGCAATGCAGTGATCTAAGATAATTCCGAGGAACTCATGATGGAAAATGCTGTCCATATCCAGAAAAAGAACTATGAAGTCTGAAAAAAGACTGAAGGATACCATTTTCTCTTTTTTTTGGTAGTTTTTTTGTTTTTTCTCTCATGGTTTTCCCCTTTTGTTCTGATTCTTCTTTCACAACATGACTAATGTGTAAATATGTTTAATATGATTGTACATGTATAGCCCATAACGTATTGCATGCCTTCTTGGAGAGATTGGGAGGAAGGGGAAAATTTTGGAAGTCAAAATCTTGTAAAAGTGAATGTTGAAAACTATAAATAAATAAACAAACAAGTAAAGAGATTACTTTCCTAAAAAGCCAACTCACCCAAAGCCCCAAAACATGTATGTGGAGAGGGAAGCTAGCTAGAGAGAACCCCTGAGCCCCAAGCTCCATTGGAAAAATATTACCCTCCCTCCACCCTTCAAAAACCTTCTCCCTTAGAATGAGTTTGGACCTTGGCTGGGATCCCGGGTTTTATCTGATGTTTACCTAGGAATTGTTCTGAAGAAAGACTTTCTTCAAGAGAACAGAACAGCCCAGCCCAGCCCAGCCCCACCCTACCTTTCTCCTCTTCTGCTTTCTGGTGGGGAGGGCATAGGGGGGTGCCCCCTTCCAACCTGAGCCTTCAGTGGGTCAGCCAACTTTATTCATCCCGAGGACTTTTACACCCAGGTCCACATAGTCTGCTGAGAATTATCACAGCATAGGTTAGGAAGTACAGTAAATAGTGCTGGACATGAATTTTCAAAGATCTGTGTTCAAATCTAGGCAAGTCACTTAACCTGTCTGCCAATATTTTTAAAGCATTTTGCAAACCTTAATGTGGTATAGAATCCTAGCTAGTTGCCTCATCATGATTATTACTGCTAGAAATAATGTGTACTGAAGGTACTTGAGGAGATAGTAGAGGACCTAGCTCCCTCCCTCATATAGTTCATAATCTAGTAGGGGGAGAGAAAACAGATTGCTAAGCAGAATATAAAATATTACATGATTAGTACATTAAAGAGATACAAAGTATCTTGAAGTCTGGTTTTATTTCCTTAGACTTTGCAAAAGACCTTCCTGGTGTAGCACAGTAGAAAAAGTTGTGGAATTTGGAATCAGGAGCCCTGGGTTTGAATCCAGCCTTGAACACTGATTAACAGGGTAATCTCAGTCACCATTTCAGAGCCTTAGCTCCTGATATATAAAATGAGGATAATAAATGTATACTCCTTGTCTCATAGGGTTATAGTGAAAGTACTTGCAAACCAGACCTTATAGCAATGAATGTCATGATTTTTATTCCCTAGATATGCTCTCCTTCCTCAGATTCTTATCAGCTTTATGGGAAATGACACTTACTAGCTATGTGACCCTGGGGAAGTCACTTTGTTGAGGTTTGGGTTAAAGGGTACTTGTTACCCCAAAATACCAACACTCCAGGTCCTGCCAAGTGAATTTGACTCAACGTTTCTTTTCTCAGCCAAAGTACAACGAAGTTTATTAAAGATTCTCCATATTGAGTAGATTCTGAAGGAGCACAAACATTTGTGATGCTGAAATTGACAAGCAGGCCAGATTGAATTTCATCTGGATTGAATCTGAGCACCTTCATGGAGGAAAGATGGATCTTATATACAGAAAGACTGTGGGAGGTTACTAGGGACAGTCAAGTAGGGGTGACTAGAGGAGGGGATTAGGGAGGGTCTTGAGGAGGAGTCTAAGGAGAATCTTGATGGGACTGGGGTCAGATTCCCAGCAACCAAGAGAATGGGATTTTGAAGGGATCCAGGGTGGGAAGCAGTCAGAGGTAACAGACAATGTGGGCTAGGCTAGGTTAAGAGTAACAGAGATTCTGACATATTGATAATGGAAGGCTTTTGGCCTCTGGGGAATGCCAGATCAAATGGGAAGATCAAGGGGGTTCCCAGAGCCTATACCCCATCAACTTTACCTTGTTTGCCTCAGTTTCCTCATCTGTGAAATGAGCTGGAGAAAGAAATAGCAAATCATTCCAGTGTCCATGCCAAGAAAACCCCAAATGGGGTCACAAAGAGACATGACAACAACAAAAGGCCCAGAAAGGTCATCTAGAAAGTCAGTGGAATGGACACTATATATATATATATATATATATATATATATATATATATATATATATATATATATATACATATATATAGTCTCAATTCAAGTTCTACAGACTGCCCTGATAGAGATCTCCACAATAGACTGCCACATGTAGAGGCCTCCATATAAACTGTGTGCCACGTAGCAACTTTCATTTATATAAAGCTTTAATATCTGCAAAGCACTTTCTATCTGACAATCATATGAGGTAAGGAGGGTGGAGATTAAAGTGCCCATTGGTCTCAAGAGATTAAATCAATTGCCTGTGATCACATTACTAATTAGTAAGTGTCTGAGGAAGGATTTGAAGTCCAACTTTGTGATTCCAGGTCTCAGCACCCTACCTATACACACTCTTCTTTTAGGAAATGGTACATGTAGAGATGGCCATATATAGAGACTGCCCCATACAGAGACAGCCATTTCAAGAAACTGAGGTGCAGAAAGGCAAGCACATACTGAGACCAACAGATCTACAGATGACTCCTCTTCCCTTCCTGGTGCCAGACCCCCTTCTCTTCCCTATAAAAGGAGGCATTTAGGACTTGGCGTCTATAGGCAGGCAGGGATGGTTTTATAGCTTTTTGGGATCTTCAGAAGATGTGTTCTGTGATACATCAACTGTGAGGTGGGGCCAGAGCCTGAGAACTAGGATTGAACCCCATCCCAGCAGCTTTCTCTTTAGTCCAAGAACCTCAAAGGACTATATATTTTATAAGTTATGGGCAGTGGCTCTGAGTCAGAGCCAGGTTTTGGGTACCAGACACCAGTGGCAAAGTCTAACCAGTTTCTCCAGTGGGCAAGTGTACTGCCTTCTTTCTACCTATTCAGGCCTCAGTTCTGTAAGGGAGATGTGGCAGTCAATCAGTCAACATTCATTAACAACAAGCATTAATTAAATGTGTACTATACATACAGCACTGAAATATTCCTTGTCCTCAAGGAGCTTACATTCAGCAAATTTTACCTTTTCATTACTTAAAATCTGTTATCATTTCATCTATATAGACAATGACTCCAACAGTACAGATGACAACCCATCCATGCCCTCTTCATTCTGTGTAACTTACCCATATTCTCCCATCATGCCTCCACAGGGCAGCATCCAACATGATGGGGGACTTTCTTCCAGATCTCTTGTTGTTTCCAATGAAGCACTACAACAAGAATTTATTAAGCTCTTACTATATGGGGATACAAATATAAGGGAAAAGACAGTCCCTGCCCTCAGGAAGCATATATTCTTATGGGAAAAGATAACCCAGAAAAGGTGGCTGAAAGGAGTGGGGATGATGGTGATAACATCTGGAGAATGAAGGACTAGTTAGTGCCCTTCCTCAAAATGGGGATTCTGGGAAGAACTCATCAACGGAAGAAGGTATTACATCAACAAGATTAACAGAGATCTTAAGGACATCTTAATTCAACTCTCTCATGTTATAGATTGGACTGTATTTCTAGATTATATCTATGATCTACCCAATTGAAATCTATAATCCTATCCTGTCCCATCTCTGCCTTTGTCCATACTTAGAATGGATTCCACTGCCCCAAACCTTTCCTCCAAGGTCTGTTTTCATTGCCATCCAACAGAATCATTACAGTTAATACTATAACAGTTTGGAGTGCGATTAACTTTAATCAGGACAAAGAATTATGAGACCAGGAGATGGCAGGACACAGGATGGCAGCTCAGGCCTCTATAAGGGAAAAAAGCTTCATTAGCTCTAAATCACTTAAGCCAACATTCATCTGGGCCAGGAGAGTGAACAAGAGAACTTCTGGAAGTTTCCAACCTCTCTTAAATTACTGTGAAGTCCCTGCCTGATTCTCATCAAAGTTGGAAAGGCTTTTTCTGCTGCTTCCTATGGCCCCCTTTGAGTCTCTTTTTTGCTATTTTCCTGCTCAGGCTCCCCAACACTCCCTCCCATACACCCTATACCTTCTGTCCTTGACCAGGACCTTGTCCAGATCCCCCGCCCCAGATGTTAACTAAACTGTTAATAGTAATAATAACATATACAGTACTTATGTTTTGCAAATGGCTTTATGTACATCATTTCATTTGGTCTTCCAAGTAAACATGTAAGAAACTTGTCTCTACTTAACCCTTCTCTGCCATGCAAGGACTCAATTCTAAAGGACTCATGATGGAAAATGCCATTCACATCCAGAGAAAGAACTATGGAATCTTAATGCAGAGTGAAGCAGACCATTTTCTTTTTTGTTTTTTTCTTTCTCATGGTTCCTCCCATTTGTTCTAATTCTTCTATACAACATGACTAATGTGAAAATATGTTTAACAGGAACATATATGTAGAGCCTATATCAGATTGCATGCTGTCTTGGGGAGGAGAAAATTTAAAGCTTATGGAAGTGAATATTCAAAACTAAAAATGAATAAATTAACTTAAAAAATAAAGTTGTCTCTATTATTCTAAAATAATAATATTCTATTATTTTATGGATTACTTTTCTCAGTCTCAGATTCCTTAAGTAATCTTGCAATGTTCAAGAAAGTGTCAATCATTAAATGAAAATGTATTTATTTTATTATCTAGGTTCTAGATACTCTGCTAAGTGAGGTGATCCAAAAAGAGGCAAAAGGCAATCCTTGCTCTCAAGGAGCTTATAATTTAATGGGGCAGACAACATGTAAACAAATAAATCCAGCGAGCAATATTCAGCAGAAGGAGGGAAGCCACTGGAATTAGGAGAGGTTGGGGAAGGCTTCACATAGAAGGCAGAATTTTAGGCAAAATTTAGAGTAAGCTGACATGGTCCATAGTCTGAACCTAGGAGGAGCATCGCATCCATGTGGGATAGCCAAAGAAAATACTGGAAGTTGAGAGATCGAATGTTGTGATAATCTTGGTGATAGAATAATCCCTAGTCAAAGAGTTCATGTCTGGGAGCAAGGTGTAAAACAACTGTAAATGTAGGTGTTCCCAAGATTCAAATTTCGACTGAACTCCAAGTCTTAAAAAATGACCATTGCTCGCAAGGTTCTAAGACAGCTCCAAAAGGCTCATGATGGAAAATACTGTCCACATACAGAGAAAGAATTCCAGAATCTGAATGCAAGTCAAAGCATACTATTTGCTTTCTTTTTTGTTTTGTTTTGTTTCTTCTTTCTCGTGGTTCATTCAATTGGATATACTTCTTTTTTGCAATATGACTAAGGTGAAAATATGCTTAATGTGAATGTATATGTATATGTAGAGCCTATATCAGATTGCATGCTGTCTTGGGGAGGGTGAAGGGGGGAAAATTTGGAACTCAAAAACTTGTGGAACCGAATGTTGTAAACTAAAAACAAATAAATATTTTAAAAATGATCATTGCTGCTTTCAGAACTTAAAGGATGTATTTTCAAATTCTCCTTCCAAAGCTTGCTAGCTCTGTGATCTTGGGCAAGTCATTCACGCAGAAATGAAGAGACATGATGGCCCTGCTCTAGTCCTATGATCCTTCAACAATCTTCCCTTCAATATTAAATGTTGATAATGATCTAGGCCTTCAAGGTAAATATTGACTTGCTCCTAATACTCTTCTTTTTAGATTATAATGTACTGATTATTATAAACCCCCCAGAATAACGCTAAACCTCTGGAATGCATTCCAGATTCATTCAGAAGAATTCAGCCTAACCACTTAACAGGAAAAAAATAAGTAGGAAAAAAAGTCTGATGTCTAGGCAGCTGGATGGACACACCCTTGTACTGATCCAGCAACACACAGATCTTGGACAGACATCGAAGATTGATAGTGAGCTCTGCCCAGAATTGAATAGAAGGGAACATGTTATAATGTATTTTGAAAATTGCATCATGCTTTAAAAAGAAGCTAACTTTGTCTCTCTCTCTTTTTTTAGGATTTAAAAAAAATAGTTCAGAGATTTTATTCTAATAGCTTTAATTATGATGCTTGTTTTTCAAAATGAAAACTAAAAACAAGTATACAAAACAGTCGATTACTAATTGTATATTGAAAACCTTAAGAATTTAACAGTTCCAGCTTCTTTCAGTGTTTATCAAAATACAAAAAAAAAAGATCTTTTTATTTTTTTCCAAAATGGTAAATCAGATCCTTGTAGTAATGAGGGGTAGTAGATACAGATGGGGGGATTGTTCTAAAATAGAATCAAATACTTCTAGTTTTTTTCAGGATTTTTAATAAATGTTTTTATTTATTTTGAACCTAAATACACAAACAGAACATTTCCATGTCCATAGCACAATATGAAAAGATTCAATATAAAACCATGAATTTCCATTTCACAGTTTACTTTTTAAATTATGTAATAAATACTACTCATCATTTTCAAAGCTACCCAAGTTTTTGTGATTCCTTCTAAGTTTTTTTTTTTTTCTGGACAATTTACATTTGTTCTGTACAATCTTAATTTCTGATTTCTTGAAATAGCCTGGAAAAACAGGCTTTAAAAAGCTCATTGTCTTTAAATGGAACTACTTGACTTTAAACCCATCTCATTCGGGTTTTCACAGAATGGCCAATAATAGGCCCAGCCCAAGTCTCCTGGCTATTTGTTTAGCTTTTGTTGCCTCCTAAAAAGTGTAAATAGCACTCAGAGGGTCTTCCTCCCCCAAACTGATAATCATTGGGATGATGAATTGGGCCATCTTTTGTCTTAATTCTTTCCTAGCCCTTAATCATTGAATAGGCATTGCCTCAGAATAATTGTGTATATACCGTCTTCCTACTAAACCGTAAATAAGCTTTCTATCCCCAGCTCTAAATACTGTTCTCTATAGATAGTAGGCATCTAGTAAATGTTTACTAGATTTAATTGAATGATTCTAAGGCCTTAAGGTAATGGGAAAAAGGAAATGGAGGCCAAAGGTCCAACCCCGGTCAAGTCAATTCTCCCTGTGTTTTTTTCATGATCCAGAGGGGCAGACCCTGTCTGCCCTTGGAGAGCTCAGCCTATATGAGGAGACAGGATTCATTCACACGGGACAGCTCCGGAACTACTCAAGACAATGGGGGATGTCAGTCACAGACAATTAGGCTCACATATGCTGACAAACACCTTCCTTTAGACCCAGAAAAGCAGAACTGGTCAGTGAGTCAGGGCTGGTCTTTCTACTTCTCTTTTCTATCCTCTCCTCTTCCCCCTCCCCCAACCCTTCATGTTTTTCTTTCCCAATTTCCAATGTATACATACCCTTTCATACCCTTCCCAATTAGATTCAATTAGTAACTATTTATTTATTTATTTATTTTTTGGAGGGCAATTGGGGTTAAGTAACTTGCCCAAGGTCACATGGCTAGGTTTTTATTTGTGTGTGTGTTAAGTGCCTGAGGCCGGATCCGAACTCAGGTCCTTCTGACTCCAGGGCCGACTCTACTCACTGCGCCACCTAGCCGCCACCTAGCCGCCCCCTAGTAACCATTTATTAAGTGACTATTAAGTAAGAGTTGAAGGATGCAGATGCATAGAGGATAGAGGGCCAGACCAGCCATTAAGAAGACTGCAGTCATGCCTTAGACACGAGATGTGACCCAGGGCAAGTCCCTTAACTTCTCAGTGCCTCCAGGAAGTTTTGCAGGGTTCCAGGGAGTTTCAACAATGAGTTTCCTATGTGAATGCACACAAATAATGTGCAGGGTATTGTGTTAACTTCTGGGTATGTAATCAATCAATCAATAAACATTCACTGAACTCCTACTATGTGCCAAACACTAGAGATTTAACAATATAGGATATGCCTTTAAGGAGCTTACAAGTCCCAGTAGCTGATGGGGGAGATCAGAAAGGTCTCATTTAGGAGCTGGGCTTAAAAGGAAATGAGAGATTCTAAGGGGCAGAATTGAGGAAGGAGGTGATTGAAGGCACAAGGCCTGTGCAAAGTTATGGAGATAAGTTTTGCATTTACACCTGCCTGCCCCTCCAGAAATTTACTGCTGGGGGAGGGGAGCAGTGATGGTGGAAGAAGCAATTTGTTGGGAAGGGATTTTTTTCACGGAGAGCATAACCTTACACAGAGGAATAATGTGAAATAAGATTGGAAAGGTGGGTTGGATCTAATTTATGGAGGGCTTTATATTTCATTCTAGAGGCAGTAGGAAGCCACTGAAGGTTTGTGAGCAGAGGAGTGACACAGTCAGACCCTGGCAACTTGTAAGGGGATGTGGATTTGAGAGGGAAGAGACAAGTAGCAGAAGAATCCCTTGGAAGGCTGTTTTACTGTGGTTCAGGTTCAGGTTGCAGTAGTTTTACAGGTTCAGCAAGAGGTTAAAGTTGGGAAAATTGTTCCCTGCCCTTCATTAGTTAGTCAATCGACAGACATTTATTAAGCTCTTCTCGTCCAGGCGCTGTGCTCAATGCTGATGATAAAACTGAAAGTCCCCTGTCTTGAGGTCACAGCATCCTCCACATTCCGCCCCAGTTCACCCTGACGGAGGGTGGGGCTCACTCATTTTCCTCTCAAGGAAGCCCCACAATTACTTCAATAGCGGGTGGGAAAATCTGCAGTAGGAGGGGATTTCAAGAGTCCAAGTGGGAGGTCATTGCTGCGAGGGGTACGGGAATAGACCTGCCAGGGACGGGGACAGGGATGGATGAGTTACAGTGAAGAGAGAATCCCGCAGAGCTGCTACAGTAACCTTCAAGGAGAAGCGGGGGAGCTGACGATGTGGGAGGCTTCAGTATGTGGGCGCAGGGCCAGCAGAAAGGGGGAAGTGGGAAGGAGGAACAGGCGGGGGGGGGGGTGTCACAGTGGGGGGTGGGTCCACAGGGGCCTCAGCAGCCTCGGCGGCTGCGGTCTCTGGTTTCCGAGGGAGGCGAAGTAGGGAAGGGATGATAAGAAGGAGGGAAGAGTAAATACAGTTCAGAAGGAAGCATGGGAGTCCTGGGCAGAGTCCGGGGCAGAGTCCTGGGCAGAGTCCTAGGCAGAGTCGTGGGCAGAGTCCGGGGCAGAGTCCTAGGCAGTCCTGGGCAGAGTCCTAGGCAGAGTCCTGGGCAGAGTCCTGGGCAGAGTCCTGGGAAGAGTCCTGGGCAGAGTCCTGGGCAAGTCCTGGGCAGAGTCCTGGGCAGAGTCCTGGGCAGAGTCCTGGGCAGAGTCCTGGGCAGTCGTGGGCAGTCCTGGGCAGAGTCGTGGGCAGAGTCCTGGGCAGAGTCCTAGGCAGTCCTGGGAAGAGTCCGGGGCAGAGTCCTGGGCAGTCCTGGGCAGAGTCCGGGGCAGAGTCCTAGGCAGTCCTGGGCAGAGTCCGGGCAGAGTCCGGGCAGAGTCCGGGGCAGAGTCCTGGGCAGTCCGGGCAGAGTCCGGGGCAGAGTCCTGGGCAGAGTCCGGGGCAGAGTCCTGGGCAGAGTCCTGGGCAGAGTCCGGGACAGAGTCCTGGGCAGAGTCCTAGGCAGTCCTGGGCAGAGTCCTGGGCAGAAGGGCGCTTTCAGCCCTGTCCCAGGAGATGACAATTGAGAGGCATTGACCGGGGTGAGGATTGGTGACCGAGGGGCCAAGTGCCCCGCTGGGGGTGGGAGAGCTTCCGTCCAAGGCACGTGCGTGAAGGGCCTTTACACACACACACTTGTGTATAGAGCGCGTGCATCTCACACCTGGCGGGCCGCAGGACGCCGGTGCCTCAGTTTCCCCGCCTCCAGCCCCACCACGTTTTCCGGGCAGGTCTCAGGAGCCGCCCCAGGCCCCGGAGCCCGGCCAGGCGTCCTGGAGGCGGCGGGGGCTGGAGGCGGGGCCGGGGGCGGGGCCCGAGCCGCGGGCTCTGCGGCGTCAGTACTGAGCGCCGGGCCAGGAAGCCGAGCCTTCCCGGAGCCGCCGCCGCTGCCGCCGCCGCTGCCGGGACCACGTGCTGAGCCCGCCCGCCGAACCCCGCGGGACCGGGCAGCCCCAGGTGAGGCTCCGAGGCGGGCGGGGCCGTGCCGGGGGAGCAGGACCCCGGGGCCCCCAGCACCCCCCCCTAGCTGCGCGTGTCCGCAGCCCTGGCTCCCAGAGCCCGCCGTGCGGGGGGAACTTCCAGCGTTGTCCAGACCGGAGGCCTCCGTCTGACCGATGGGAAAGTCACAGACCCCCCCCCCCCGTGCCCCTTGTCCGCAGGCCCCAGGCCTTCCGCCCCCCGTTGTGCCCCGCGTGGGTCCCGAGCCGGCCAGTTCGGGTGCCCATCCCCCAACGGGCACCTACCTTGTGTCCAGACCTTCCCCGCCACGAAAGTGCTGCTCAAATGTGTTGGGGCATGGAGGGCCTTCACATATGCATCCACATGCTTTATATGTGTGGAGCGTGTGCATGCATGTGTGGGGCCAGTTACCCCTGCCCAGAATACTGAAAATATGTTGGGTCATGAAAGGCCTCTATTTATGTCCACACACATCACCTCCCTCAGCTCTGCCTCTTAGAAGCCCCCGTTTCCTTTCGAGCTCAGCACTTCCCTCACCAGCTGCTTGGGCTGTAAGCTCCCGTGTCCTTGTCTTTGAATTTCTAGTCTTTGGCACATAGTAGGAGTTCAGTGAATTTCTACATTTGTCTATAAATGTGTGCTACCCCTGACCAAAATGCTAATAAGTTGGTGTATAAAGGGCCTTTAAATATATATGTGTAATATCATATATAATATATACAGATAAACATGCATACTTTTTGTGTTACTGCTGCCCCATACCCACTGTGCCCCCCTAACGCCAGTCACTTCAGTCCCCAGCCGCTCCTGCGTGTACATGCCCTCGCCTTCCTTCTCTGGTTGTCTGGGGCCCTTTTCCCTGCTTGTCCACATTCTGGGCCCTCCGTGGTTCACCTGGCCCATTTCCTGTTACTGGTCCAGGTTTCATTCAGTTTCCCCATCAGTATTTACCAGGACCCATTCTGATTTCTGTGTCTGGTTTATTTCCATATGCTGCCTTTTAAAAGTAGCCAGGCACCCAATGAAAAGTTGGCAATCTTAAAAGTGTTTGAGGGTGTTCAGGATGAGACATTTGGTGCCCTCTTTCCTGCTTCTTTGACCCAAAAGGATCCTTGTCTCCCTACCTATACTGTTAGTCCCCTAGGGATGGGGAACATTTGAACACAATAAACAAATCTTATCCTTTTCAAAGTACTCTTTTAACTTGGCCTGTCTGTCGAACCTTCTGTATACTTGCATACACCTTCCTCTTGGTTTCTGACAGTGTTCTCTTTTGGTTACCTTCCTGTCTACCCATTCCTTCTAAAGATAATCTGTTCCTTCTCTGAATCATTATCCATCTGCCATCTATTAAGGAAGGAAGGAAACAAGCATTTATTAAGGACCTACTATGTGCTTAATAGTAGTGTGCCTAAGGTGCTTAATAGTGGCAGGTAATGTGCGAAGCACTGACAACACTCTCTCCAATCCATCCTCCACACAATTGACATCACATTTCCTAATACAGAGGTCTCACCACAGCCATCACCCGTCTAATTTGTTTCAGCTCAGATGAGATAGTATAAGGTCAAGCAGTTTATAAGCTTTGAAGTGCTATAGCTGTCAGATACTATTATTACTTGTGATATATTAAAAAAAAAGTTCAAGAGACATAGTTTCTGGGTAATTAATAATTTTATTAATCTGGCTAGGAAATAATAAAAGGGGTAAGTGGCACTCCTGAACGCCAAAGACCCCTCACGGAACCCACTCAGGGCTTGTATGCCCTTGGAAAGGTGGGTGTTCCTGAGGGTAGCAATCAACTCTGATTGATTAACAAGTAATGAGAGAATGAATATTATGAGAGGTAGTCATGTTCTAATGAGAGACCAGGGGATGTACCTTTGATTATGCCATTTACTTGCAGACTACCCCCAGCCTTAGTGAATCTAGATGAAAGATCTACCCATACCTGAGCCTGAGTAAAATGAAGTGGGCTGGAATCCACCTTAGATTAAATTCTTTGTAAGATTCTCTAGTTGGATGGGGCAACAACTCCACCTAAATAAGATGGTCAAGGTGGGGTAAATTTTGGGTCAAGGACAGACATTTTTTAAAAAAGGTAATAACCTGGATCTCTTCAATAATTGGTTATTTAATAATCATTTCTCTCATACTGTAGAAAAATTTCAACAGCTGCCTATTGCCTCCAGAATAAAACACAAACATCTCAGCCTGATAGGCCTTAAAAGGCCCTCCACATCTGACTTATCTTTCCACATTTATTTCATATTGTTCCCCTTCACAAACTATTATTTCCAACCATGTTGACCTATTAGCTATTCCCTGACCTCAACATGCCATCTCCCTTTGTACAGGCTGTCTAGAATACCTGAAACACAATTTAGGAATTCCTGGAATTCCTACCTTCTTTCAAGTCTTTCTTGATGACTCCCTTTTCCTCCACTATTCCCTAGCACTAGTCAGGTCTCCTGGAATTATTTTGTCTTTACTAGTGTATATTCATGCTGTATTTCCTCCAGGCCACCACTCTTAAGTTCTTTGAAGAAAGAAAATATTTTAGTTCTTGTCTATTTTTGAAGCCCTAGCACCTAGCACAATACCTTATACATTCTAGTTGTTTAATAAATGTTTGAATTGAATTGAATGTCGACATTATATAGTCAGTCAATAAACATCTATTCAGTTCCTACTACGTGCTAGGTTCTGTGCTAAGTATTGGGGATACAAAGAAAAGCAAAAGACAGTCCCTTGAGGAGCTCAGAGTCTAATGGGAAGAGATAACATGCAAATAAGTATATATAAATAGGCTACATACAGGATAAAATGGAGATACTCAACAGAGGCAAGGCACTAGAATTGAGGTGGATCTCTACAAACACAATTTTCATATCTACATATCCAGCCCTCAACTCTCTCCTGGGCTTCAGTCCATAATTGCTGACTGGACCCTTTGCTCCCCTTCTACCTCTCTAAATCAGCCCTGTCCTTCAAGGTCCCCTCTAGTACACCTCCCTTGTAAATTCAGCCCTGACTACTCTGGTTCATCTCGATGTCTCAGGTTAATGTTTGTTGAGCCCCTACCTCCCCATCTCAGTTACTCAGCTTTGTCTACATTGTTTCCTTGGCCTTGCACTTGGAATCACTAGGTTTGGGGAGAGGGGTGGGAGTAAAGAAATGAGACCCAGTCTCTGAACTCTTGCAGTTTGCAATCTAATAAACATCAACATAGAGTATTATAATACAGAATGATACATGTTAAGTTCATTGGAAAGATGCAGCCCAAGGGTTCTTTGGGATCTGAAGGGAAGGAACTTATTTCCTGGGGGGTGGGGGAGGCTGCAGAATCTGGGAAGACTCGACACTTAGGAGAGCTGTGAAAGTCTCAGTCTTCATAGCAAAATTCAGAATGATAAAACTTGTATGACCTGCCTCTGAGGGTCCATGGGAAGAAGAAATTTTTTAAAAGCTTAAGGGTACTATTAATGGAAGGTTTATTATGATTCTTATTTTTGGATGAGGTGATAGTTGAGCTAGAAGATGGAGGTTTTGGTAGGCTTTATGGTATTTATGATAGAACCTTCCACTGGAAGCCAGGAACTGTGTCCTTTGTCTGAGCTACAACTCACGGTTCTGGTCCTCTCAGGGACAAACTTATATCTATCTATCTATCTATCTATTTATCTATCTATCTATCTATTCATTCATTCATTTATTTGTTTGTTTGTTTGTTTGTTTTTTTATTATTTTTTTTTTTGGAGGGTAGTTGGGGTTAAGTAACTTGCCCAAGGTCACATGGCTAGGTTTTTGTTTGTGCGTTAAGTATCTGAGGCCGGATCCGAACTCAGGTCCTTCTGACTCCAGGGCCGGCGCTCTACTCCCTGCGCCACCGAGCTGCCCCCACACTTCTATATTTATACGGCTTTGTTCTTTCTTTCCAGAAGGACTTGGGTAGAGGCCTCAACCATGAGTTTCGTTGAGTATGAAGACCTCATTAAAGAAGGGGACACGGCCATCATTTTCTTGGGCCATGGCTCCATGTTCCCCGTGCAAGTCCAGCGCGGGGCTCAGACCCAGACCAAATACGGTGTAATTCGACACTCAGCTCATCTCATTGGCCAGCCCTTTGGCTCCCGGGTAACCTGTAGCAAGGGGGGCTGGGTTTATGTGCTCCACCCCACCCCCGAGCTCTGGACCCTCAACCTCCCACACCGGACCCAGATCCTCTACTCTACAGACATCTCCATCATCACAATGATGCTGGAACTGAAGCCTGGCTCCATTGTCTGCGAATCAGGTGAGCTTAACACTGAAAGGTTTCTCTGGCATTTCTGTTGGGCTTTAAATAAGGGTTTAGAATTTATTTCTTTTTATTTTGGGGTTTTTTTTTTTTTTGAGGTAGTTGAGGTTAAGTGACTTGCCCAGTTTCGCATAGCTATTAAGCTATTAATCTGAAACTGGATTTGAATTCCGGTCCCCCTGACTCCCAGGTGGGAGTTTAGAATTTAACTAATAAAAGAAGGGAAGGGAAGACCTTCTAGATATAGAAGAATCAGCTAGTCAACAAGCATTTAAGTACCTGCTATGTACCAGTGTACCAGGCACTGTTCTAAGTGCTGGGAATGTAAAGAAAGGTAAAAGACAATCCCTACCTTCAGGGAGTTTGCAGCCTAATAGAAAAATAAAGTAAAATAAACATTTGCTCATTTGATCTTCACAACAGCCCTCTATGGTTGGTGCAATTATTATCCCCATTTTACTGTTGGGAAAACTAGCATGGACAGAGGTTATGTGACTTGCCTAGGACGCTTTGGAAGCATCTGAAGCCAGATTTGAACTGAAGTCTCCCTGACTCCAGGTCCAGCCCTTATCCATTGTACCGTCTACCAAGCTCAACTAAGATACGATGGTGAGAAAATATAGGCCTCCTCCAGGAGATCTAAGGTTATACTGGTAGTAAATAGCAAAACCAGGTTCTTTGACTCCAAATATAGGCTTTGGTCACTACCCCACGATGCCTTCTTCAGCATCTGGGGCAGGGAAGAGGTGACCCTGAGTATGCAATTTCTCCATTCCCTTATCTATAAATTGAGAAGATGCAGCTAGATGACCTCATCAGATTCCTTCCAGCTCCTAATCTGTGGTCCTTCTGACTCTGAGATTCCAGAACTCCCAATGAATGAATGAGTAAAAAAGTGCCAACTCCTGCTTGGCAGGAGGGTGGGCTGCCCAGCACTTTTCTCTGCTTCCTGGAGACATTCCAGAAGCCTAAGCCTCTTTCTCTGCCCCCAGGGAGCCTGATTAGAACGAGTCATCTCCTGTTTTTTTCCTCACTGTTCCTACTATTTCTGCCCAGTGAGTGAGTGAGTATTTTTTACAGGTCAATTCACTGAACAAAGAGAAAGGCAAATGCATCAACTAAAGGCTCCCTAGCCTGGGAATCAGGAGAACTGTGTCTCTGACACTGACTGACTTATGCTCTGTGACTTTGGGGCAAGTCATTTCTATTTTATAGGCCCCAGTTTTCCTCTCTGTAAACTATGAGGAAACTGTTATCCTCACCTTGTCATTCTCCCAGGGCTTTTTTGGGATTCTGGGTGGGAAGTGTGTAGACCCCCTTCCTAGTCTTGGGAGGCTGATGGGAGAATGAATGAAGATTGATGTTCTCTCATTCTGCCATGTATTAGTCCAGGCCTGGCTGCCTGCCAGACCCCTGTTGGAGCTTCCATCTGTCCCTTTCCCTAATCTGATTGGTGTGGGCTTCATGGACCTGATAATAATGATATTATTTTATATTCTTGTATATGTGAATGTAACATTTAATCATTTGTAAAGCTTATTTCCATCTGCCACCTCATTTGATTTTCACAATAATCCTATTGGTGCAGGGGGAAACATAAGGTAGAAGTTAATCACTATTTTTCAGATGTTGGATGTTGAAATCCTCCCTGGTCTGATGGGTTCAGCTGAGCAAATCTGAGTGAAGGTGCTGTCTTAGTGAATTTGTTGTCTGTGCAATAGAATGGAAACTCCTTGAGGTCAGGGACTGTTTCATTTATGTCTTTGTGATTCTCCTCTTGCTGGTCATGCTTAATAAATGCTTGTTTAATTGAATCCAGTCCATCCTCCTGAATTCAGCTGTAGGTAAGGAAATTATGAAAGGAAGAGAAATGGAGAAGGCAACAGAAGGTATGAAAGAGAGGGAGAGAGATAGAGAGAAGATAAAAGGAATTAGAGTGGAGAAAAAACAGAAAGAATGAGACAGGGGAGAGTAGACAGAAGGAAAGAGGGAGAGAGAGAGAAGAGAGATGGAGAGAAAATAGAAGGAATGATAGAAATGGAGAGAAGATAGAGAAGGAAAGAAATATGGAGAGGAGACAGAAGGAATGAGAGAGAGAAGAGGAAAGAGGGGGCTGATATTTATTAAGGGCCTGTTATATACTAGATATACAAATATGAAAGTGGTCCTAGGCCTTGTAATTAAGAAGCTTACACTCAATTAGGAACTCCCAGCACATATAGAAGAATGGTGGCCTGGGCAACCACAGGGCTGTTAATTGGAGCCTTAGGGCAGTAGATTGTTGGCCCTTTCCAGAAGCTATGTAGTCCTGATTTGATTAGTAGTGTTGATTGAGGAATGCTAAGAATAGCAAAAAATGAAGTAGTATTGATTTCTTTTATGTTACAACAGAAGGAGATATAAAGTTGCTGGGATGGGGGAGAACAGGCCATTTTGTCCTGGTGGAAAACTGGATATAAAGTGAAACATGACCAGTTAGATTAGATGGTGGATTATGGGAGTTTTTACTTAATCATACACCAGTCAGACAGCTCAGCCAACTAATAGTTGCATGGCATGGTCTTGAGTTTCCTTACTGATCACCCTCCTCTGGATCCACTCTAGCTTATCCAAGTTGTAGAATTGAACTGTACGTATGGTCTGACCTGGGGAGAATGTAGTGGGACTATTACTTTCATATTCTGGACCCCTATGCCTCTTCTGGTGCTACCATATGATAATTGTAGATTTCATGAGCTTGTGGTCCACTAAAATCAGCAGATCTTTTTTTTCACAGGAACTATTGTCTTGCCAGTTCTGTACTTGGGAAATTCATATTTTGATCTTGATATGTATTTGTATAAAATTTAATTTCATTATCATGTCATTTTAATTTGTCAAAATCTCTTTGCATACTAACTCCATCATATAGCCTGTTAGCTATTCCTCCTGACTTTGTCATCTCTAGATTTGATGAGCGTATATCATCTTTGCCTTCATCCAAATCCTTGATAAAATATTGAACACTAAAGGACTAAGGTTGGCTTCATAAGGACACAGCTATAGACATCTCCAAGTTGACATCAGGCTCCTGAATTCACCAAACCTTACTCTTCCTTATTAGCCTGTGTCTCTCCATCTTATCCACAAAGATGTCCTCAGAGACTGTCAAAAGCTTTGTTGAAGTCCACATCAACTATATCAATAGCAATCTCCTGATCTGTTCTTTTGTAGGGGTAGGGACAAAGTTAGCCTGGCATGACCCATTCACTTTCTTTTCTAGTACAGCAAACATCCCTTTGCTGATGTAGTTTAGCTTTTGCCAGGAATTGAAGTCAATCTCTCTGGCCTGTTAAGGTGAAGATTTTCTTCTCTCTTTTTTTGGGAGGTTTTGTCTGATTTTTTTTAATTTGGACGTTCACCCTTCTCTAGCACTCTGTTACTCCTTTAGTCCATGACCTTTCCAAGATCATTGACAATGGTTCAGAAATCACCTCCATTGCTGCTGCTTCTTTTTTTTTTTAAAGTTTTTATTAATTTTGAACTTAAAGAAAAAAAAATAACATTTTCATGTATACACAGCACAACCTAAAAAGAAGATTCACTATAAAACCAGGAATTCATATTTCACATTTTTGAAAAACTGTAGAAAAATACTACTTACTGTTTTCAAAGACACTCTGCTTTATAAGCTTCCTTCTGCATTTTCTTCCATTCTTTTCTGTATACTTTGTACCTTTCCTCCCTACCCTCTGTACTTCTCTTTATCAGTTCTTTCTCTGGAGGCAGATAGCATCTTCCTTTGTAGTTAATTTGGCTATTTTTAGTGCTCAAATATTCAAAATAACTTAGTTGCTCAAAGTTCTTAAAACAATATTGCAGGGGGTGGCTAGGTGGTGCAGTGAATAGAGCACCGGCTCTTGAGTTGGGAAGACCTGAGTTCAAATTTGACCTCAGATGCTTAACACTTACCAGCCCTGTGACTTTGGGCAAGTCACTTAACTGCAATTGCCCTTCCTTCCTCCCTCCAAAAAGAAAAAAAAAACAATACTGCTGTTACTGTGTACAGTGTTCTCTTGGTTCTGCTCATTTTACCCTTCATTATTTCATGCAAGTCTTCCCATGTTTTTCTAAAATCAATGAGCTCATCATTTCTTATAGAATAGTAGTATTCCATTGCAGTCATATACTACAACTTGGTCAGCCATTCCCCTGTTTTTTTTTTTGTTTTTTAAAGCAATTGGGGTTAAGTAACTTGCTCAAGGTTACACGGCTAGTCATTATTCATGTGTAGGTGCTCATTTTCTGAGGCCGGATTTGATTTAGGGTCATCCCAACTCCGAGGCCGGCGCTCTTACTCACTGCGCCACCTAGCCGCCCCAAGCCATTCCCCTGTTGATGGTCATCCCCACAATTTCCAGTTCTTTGCCACCACAAAGAGAACTACTATAAATATTTTAGAATATGTAGGATCCTTTTTCCCTAATCATCTTGGGAAACAGACCTAATATGGTATTACCGGGTCAAAGAGTATAGGCAGTTTAATAACTCTTTGGGCATATTTACAGATTGCTCCCCAAAGTGGTTGGGAAAAAAATGGTTGGCCTGATTTACTTTTAACCATTATTTCCCTAACCCACACCTTTTAAGAGTTCCTCTTAAATTATATCTTTTTATTATATATATTATATATGTATAGAAATTATATATAATTATTCTTTAATAACTATTTTAGTATAGCTTATTTCCTTTATAATCCTATATGTTTTACTGGTCTTTTTGTAAACCCTTTGATACCTACTTCCTGAAATCTAGTGTTCCTATCAGACTATGCCTTCTCTTTCAAAAATTCTAGGACAAAACAGTCTTTCCTTACCCTGCTAACCCACCTTTCTAAAAGTCCCTCCTATATCCTGCCCCCTTGCCCTGCCCTCTTATTTCTTTATAAATTTAGAAGACTTTTATGCCCTTCTAGACATTATGTTGTTCTCTCTTTAACCCAATTTTGTTGAGAGTAAGGTTCTAACAGTACCAGCCCTCCACCTCCACTTGCTTCTTCTATATCAGTTTTTCCCCTTATGCCTCATTTGTATGAGATAATTGCTCCTTTTTTCCTCTCCCAGTTTTATTTTTTAGAATCAACCCATCTTATTCAGCTCAGCCCAAGCCTTTCTTTCAAACTACCCAAGTAATGACAGTCTTAAGAGTACTGAAAGCATTTTCACATGGAAGAAGTAAACAGTTTGACCTTATTGAGTTCCTTATGATTGATGCTTGATGTTTACCTTATGTTTCTACTGAATCTTGTGTCGAATTTTCTATAAAGTTCTAGTCTTTTTTGTCACAAATACCTGAAAGTTTTTCAGGTAGTTAAATGTCCATTTATTTTTCACTCAGGATTATACTCGACTTTTCTGGGTATCTGTTGCTTCTTTCACACTCTTGAAATGGACCCCCAGCTTTGGGGCTTTCTCAATATTGTCCCACTTCTTTGGGGGTTCAGTTCCCTGTTAGCTATTTTTGTGACCTTCCGCAGAGACATAGCACAAAAGAAGAGCTGAGCTTCCTTGTCATCATGGTTTTATTCCCCCCAGATAGTGATTGGGTCCCTACTTGGAGCCTCCACTTCCTCCAGCACAGAATAAAAGCCCTTTTGCTGCCCTTAACATTCCTCACCAACCTCTGCACATTCTGAGCTTCAGCGTTCCTGACTCTGACTCTTACAAGGACCATGCTGCGTTTTCATGGTCAACCTTAGTCCATGTTCTCTTTTTCTACCTTCTCTAAGTTGGCGGACGAGTCATCTGTTATCCACAACTCGTCTCTGTAAACCACTCTTCCTTTTATTCCTCATCAGAATTGTTTCTCTTTGTGTCTTCAGAATTGCATTCTTGCCCTCTCTCCTGACCTGATGGATTTGGAATTAGATTACGTAGGGCCAAATACTGACTGCTCTTTTATACCTATGTAACCTTGGACAAGTCAGGTCACCTTACGTTTCTTGTAAATTGAGGAGGTTGAACCAGGTCAGGGGTTCTCCATCTGGGGCCCATGAATATGTTTTTTGAAAATATTTTATCTTAATAACTATTTCACTATAGCTGATTTCCTTTATAATCCTACATGTTTTACCGGACTTTTTGTAAACCCTTTGATACCTGCTTTCCCCAAATCTAGTGTGCCTGTCAGACTATGCCTTCACTTTCAAAAATTCTAGAACAAAGTAGTCCCTTATCTCCAAGGTTCTAACTGTTTCTTACTCCAGCAACCAGTTCTCTCATCGTTCATTAACAGCAGATCCAGAATAGCAGTTTCCTTTATTGTTTCCACCATCTTTTGAAGAATGAAATTCCAAAGTCAAGCCAAGAATGTGTCATCTCTTCTGCTTTTGGCAGAGAGAGCCCCAGCACATGTCTGCATAATTGAAGTTTCCCTTCACTACTATATCATGCGTCCATGCTGGGTAATGAGCTTCCTATCACCAGAGTTTTTCAAGCAGAGTCTGGGTGACAGCTTGTTGGGGATGTCAGAGACAGGGACTGCTACTCGGGTACAGGTTGGAATATGACCTCTTAGGGGTGCCTGCAGCTCTGAGATTCTGTGGCAGGGCCAGAGCTCTTGGTCTAAGTACCATAGACACAGTCTAGTCTTGGCTATACATGAAATGAGGGCAGAGAGGGGCGGGGAAGAAAGGGAGATGGAAAGAGAGGAGAGAAGAATGCCATTGTATTTGAAGTCTGGAGATCTGCCTTAACTATATGACCTTGGGAAAGTCTTCTTAGTTTCTCCCAATGTAAAATAAGGGGGTTGGACTATATGATTTCTTTTTTTTTTTTTTTGCTTTTTGGAGGGCAGTTGGGGTTAAGTGACTTGCCCAAGGTCGCACAGCTAGTTTTTGTGTTAAGTGTCTGAGGCTGGATCTGAACTCAGGTCCTCCTGAATCCAGGACTGGTGCTCTATTCACTGTACCACCTAGCTGCCCCTGACTATATGATTTCTAAAACCCTTTCCAGGTCTGACCATCTCATCTCTATTTCATGTTCTAAGGGCACTACCAGCTACAATTCTGTGATTGTCTGGTCAGTGAGCCTGTAGCAGAATGGCCCAGGTCTATTGCTTGGTGAGGTCTCTTTGCAGATAAGGATCTAGAGCCTTGCTTCCCACTGGAAAGCACTGCTACTATCTGTAGGGCAAACATTAGTGATGAGATTTAAGCAGCTGGGGCTTTTGCTAAAGCTTTTCCCTGTCTGCTCTGAGGGGCTATTTCTAAGCTGGCGTGGTCCCTTTAAAAGATGGTTTGGTTTTGCTAGGGACTTGGAGCGTTGAATGGGCCCTTTGTTTGAGGTCTGTTGTCATCCTGCTTTTCCTGTCGAGGATTGTAGTATGGTGTGTTGGGGAGAGCGAATTTAGAGTAGAAAAGGCTTTTGATGGGGTGAAAGGGCTGTCTCTTCCTTATCAAAGACATAATGTCAACACTGGAAATACTTTGCATAATATAATGTGATGGCCAGAGGGAGCCCCGGAGTGTAGGTTGTCCCCATATTTGGAAGAGACCTCAAAGATAATCTAATCCAGCCATCTTATTTTTAAGAACGGGAAACTGAGGCCCCAAAAGGGAAAGTGACTTGCCCAAGGTCACATAGCAAGTAAGGGACAAAGCCAGGACTTGAACCTACACCTTGACTCCCAGCCCAAATATATTTTTACCCCAACATCACTGTATCCCATTAGACCCAAGCTGATTTTTGTAGAGGGAGGTCAGGCCTGTGGTTTCATGCTGTTAAGACCTAAGGCTGAACTTGTGGTGCTCTCCCTGGGAGGGACTCAGAATCACAGAAGGTCAGAATTAAAAGGGCCCTCCCAGCCCCATTTTTGTGATTCCCATGGGCAGTGAGCACACAGCAAACTGACCATTGCCATAGGGCCTAAGGCTTGGTCGGATTGTTTCTAGATAATGAACAGTCTTGCTCCCCATCACATCCTTATTACTGATAATAGATCTTAGAGATCTTCTAAGCCCTGTCATTTTTTCAGCTAGGGAAACTGAGGTCTAGAAAGAAGTGACTTGCCTAAGTTTGTGACACAGGTAAAATTTTCACCCAGATTTTCTGATTCCCATGTCAGGTCATTTTCTGTTACAGCATGATAGAGATTCCTTTGTATTCTTATACATACAAAAATGGCAGAGGCGGCGGCGGAGGAGCTGGGGCAGCCTGGATCCAGACTGTCCTTGCATGACTCTGAGCTAGGATGGGACCCGTGTTTCAAAAGAGGAATTAGTCACTCAAGGAAGGAGAGCAGAGAGCTTTTCCCTTTCTACTCAGCCAGCTTCTCAGAGTTGAAGCCCTTCAAGGAAGAAAGGGGCAACTGAGTGGTGGGAGGGAGTGGAATAGTGATGAGGGTTTAGAACAATGCTTGTTCAGATAGGGGCCCCAGCCCCAGGGTCACCCAGCGTTTGTGGGAAGCTCTGTCTTGTGTTTTTTTTTAAACTGATATTAGGAGCTTTTGATGTTGCAATTATGAATCCTAAATCATTTCTCACAACTAAGGCAGTCTTCCTTCTCTACAGCAATTTTGACTGACAGTCTAGAGATGTAGACCTTCCTCTAAGTTATGCCTGGTACTTGTTGTGTAATTTGGAGTCAAAGTCCCTCATTACAGAATGAGGACTATAATCCTGCTTCCCTCCAAGGTTCCTTATGAGCATTTGGAAAATAAGAGTTGCCTTCAGCACCCATTTGAACCTAGGGTTCCCCTCCTGAGTGTCTTCTGTTTGGTAGGGGAAAAATATCCCAGATCTGCCTGAAAAACAGTAATATTTTAAAAAATGTTTTTTTGTTGTCTTGTTTTTACATCACCCTAATTTTTTTATATTCTTCATCACTTCCCCTCTGAAAGAGATATTCTTTATAACAAAGAATAAAAAAAGAAAGAAAAAAAGTTAGCAAAACTAATCAGCACAGCACCTGATGTAGTCAGTAGTCTATAAACATTTATTAAGCTCCTATTATTACCAAGCACTATACTAAGTGCTGTAGATATAAAAAGAAGCCTTTTAGGAACTTACATTCTTAGGGGGGAAGACAACTTGCAAAGAAATGTATACAAGTTGAATCTATCAGTCTCTTAGATGATGAAATTTCAAGTGATGAACTTATCCTAGGGGAAAGCTATCTGTTGGTGGGCTGTTCCCCCCTCTCCCTTTTAGCTTGTAAGCTCCTTGGAGGCAGGGACTGTCTTTTGTCTTTTTTTGTATCCTTAGCCCTTACCACAGTGCCTGGAACATTTATTGTTGTGCGGTCTTGTCTGACTCTTAAGGCAGAGATACTGGAGTGGTTGCCTTTTCCTTCTGCAGTCAGTTAAGGCCAACAGAGGTTTAAGATCCTTGCCCAGGGTCACACAGCTCATAAGTATCTGAGGGTAGATTTAAACTCTGATCTTCCTGACTCTAGACCCAGAGCTCCATCCACTGAGCTACGTAGATGCCTCCTACCTGCCACATTGTAGGCAGTTAATAACTGTTTTTTGACTGATTGATTTCAAAATCCTCCAAAGGAGGGAGTTAGGTGTATCTCATTCCTAAGACCAAGCTGGTCCATTCTGATTTCACAGAACTCAGTTTTGATTCCATTTCTGTTGTTACCATTGTGTACATTTTCTTAGTTCTGTTCACTTTGTGTCAGTTCATAGAAGTCTTCCCATGCTTCTTTGTCATCTTCATTTTCACTGTTTCTTATAGCACTATAATACAGAGTTTCAAAAGTAGTTTAAATCTTTAGTAGCTTAAAACACCCTGTATTCTATTACATTCACATGACACAGTTTGTTCAGCCATTTGCCAATCAATGGATGTCTTCTTTGTTTCCAGTTATTGGCTAATATCCAAAGTGTTGCTACCAAATATTTTAGAGTATGGGAGACCTTTCTTTCTTTGACCTTCTTGGTGGGCATATAGTTAGCAGTGAGTATCCTTAGGTCAAAAGGAGTGGACATTTTAGTTAGTCTCATAGCATACTGCTAAATTGGTTTCCTGAATTGTCAAACCAGAAGGAAGCGGCCCCTAACTGTGGGTGGCTGGATCCTGAACAAAGCAGGCTAGAGATGGAAGAGTCAGGAATCAAACAGAAGTTTAATTTCAAAATTAGGGAAACTTTGCAAGCAAGGATATGTGCTGGAACCCCACCCATAGTGGTGGGGAGGACCCACTTCAGTGTAGGCAGATCTCAGTACTTATACCTATGGCCATGCAGTGAGCTATAACCCTTACAATGAGGGCTAACAGCAGCAACGAGACAAGTTTGATCCATAGCAGAGTTTCATGACCAGAACTTGTTCAAGTTTGTCCAGTGTTATAGCTCAGAGAATACCTGGCTGGTCAAAGCAATACAGTAATTATGTGATTTTGCCAGAGAGTGAGATCATCCAGGGGGTGAGCACAAAGGATTGTTGTTATGCCAAGCTCAGGGCACAGCCTGCTTGCTGGGCCTTAGCCCAAACAGGGTATCTGCTAATATCTTGACAGGTTCCACCATTGGTTTATCCTTATGCCTATTTTTCCACATCCCTCCAGCATTGGCTATAGGTATCATTTGTCTTTACCAATTTGGTGTGAGATAAAATTTCCAAGTTGTTTTGACTTAACACTTTCATCTCCTGGACTTCTACCCAGGAGCCCTGATGTTCTGATGGATGAATAGTTCCCAGGACCCATTATTTCAAGTGAAACGAATATGGCTTCACTTCCTGACCAAGTTCCTTTCCAAACCAAAATCCCCCTCCCTGTTCAGTATCTTCTCTCACTGTGAGAAAGTAAGCTCCTTGAGAGCAAGGACTGTTTCTACTTTTGTATTCATATGTCCCAGCCCTTACTTAGCCAATGTTTGGCACATAGTAAGCACTTAATAAATGTGATTTTGGAAAACAAAACCAAAGCCCTTTTACATTTGTTTACAGCTTATGATGCTTTAAAAATTTTTTTGTTCTTATCCTTTGACCATGGCTTTTGTTGTTATATATTGGTGTCTTTATTTATCTTGGATAAGAAACACCAATATTTGATGTAAAGATTCTTTCCCATTTGACCTCATCTGTTCTCATCCTCATTGCACTGATTTTGCTTCTGAAAAAGCTTCTCAATTTCATGCAGTCAGAATTGTCTATTTTGCCTTTCATTTGTGATTACGTCTGTTTTTTGTTTAATTAAGAATTCGCCTGATAGCCACAGCTAAGAAAGATCCCTGATTGGGGTCTCTTCTAATTTTTTTGATTGTTTGTGATCTTTAATATTCTGGTCCCTTATTCATTTTGATTTTATTGCGATATAGTCAGGTGGTGTATCAGTGAATAGAACACTGGACCTCATGTCAGAGAGACCTGAGTTCAAATGAAGCTTCAGATACTAACTCTGTGACCCTGGACAAGTCACTTAACCTCTGTCTGCCTCAGTTTCCTTGATAATAAAAAGGGAATAATAATAGCATAATAATAATTGTGAGATTCAAAAAAATATTTATAAAGTGCTTGGCATGGTGCCTGGCCTGTGGCAGGAGCTTTATAAGTACTAGCTGTTGTTACTATTACTGCTGTTGTTATTATAAGTGTTGTTATGTAGGTCTAAATCTACCCACGCTGCTTTTCAGTTTCCCCAGAAATTCTTGTTGAATCATTTATATTCTTAGGTTTATTGAACACTGGGTTATTGAGCTCAGTTGCTTTTGGTTCTTTTTTATCTAGTCTGATCCATTGATACACTTTTATACTTTTTAACTAGTCTCAAAATAGTTTTTTACAATGCCTGCTTTAGTCAGCAAACAGTCCGTAAACGTTTATTAAGTTTCTATTATTACCAGGCACTGTGCTAAGTGCTAGGGACACGAAAAGAGACAAAAGATAGCCCCTGCCCTCCAGGGACTTAGTCTAATGGGGAAAGAACATGCCGAGAAATGTAGAGGGGCTGAATCTCTCCACTAAGATGAGATCTCTGGTGATGAATGGTTCTGTTAGATTGTAAGCTCCTCGGGCAGGGACTGTCTTTTGCTTCTTTTTGTATCATTGGCCCTTGGCATAATGACTGTCACTCTTGTCTTTATTGTTGTTCTATTGTGTCTGACTCTTCTGACCCCATACTGTCTGGTTTTTTGTTTTTTTTTTTTTTTGGCAGAGATACTGCCATGGTTTGCCATTTCCTTCTCCAGGGAATTAAGGCTAATAGAGGTTTAAGTGACTTATCTAGGGTCACACAGCTAGGAAATGAACAGAAATGCTATTCCCCCTTTATTCCTACTTTTTTTTTCTAAATTACTTCCTGAACCTGCAACCTCAAGACCACATGTGACCCTCTAGGTCCTGGAGAGCAGCCCTTTGACTGGGTGAGGACCTAGAGGGCCACATGTGGCCTCAAGGTCAAAGGTTTCCCACTCCTGTTCTAGACCTTTGGCTTTTTCAGATGAATTTTTGTTATTATTTTGTCCAGCTCTCCAAAGTATCCTCTTGGTAGTTCGGTTGGTATCCACTAAATCTGTAAAGTTGATTAAGTGGTAGAATCATTTTTCTTATATTGGTGTGGCCCCTTCATGAACATCCTCCTTTGAGCTACTTAAGTCATTACTTATTTCTATTTGTAATTATATCTCCACAGGTCTTGAGTGTTCCCAAGTACGTAAACTTCTAGATATTTCATGCATTTTGTGGTTCTTTTGAATGAAGCTTCTCCCTCTACTCCTCTTGGATTTTGTTGTTGCTACTTTTGATTTTGTGGGTTCATTTTGTGTCCTGCTTCTTTACTGAAGCTATTGTCTCAGGCAGTTTGCCAGTTTTCTAGCATTTTCTTCATTACTGAACTGTAATGTCTTTAGCAAATAGGGATAGTTTTGTCTTCTCTTTGTCTGGGTTTATGCCTTTCATCTCTGTCTTGTCTTACTGATATTGCTAGCATTTCTAGAACCAGGTCAAACAATAGTAACAAAAGGGGGCATCTTTGTTTTGCTCCTGTGTTTACTGGGAATGTTTCAAATGTTTTCTTAAGGAACTTGTAATGATAATCTCCCCTATTTGCATAGTGTTTTTGGCTTGTGAGGTGCTTGAAATCCATTTTATCCTTACAATAACAACCCTGTGTGATAGAGTACAGGAAATTTAGAATAGGGGTAGTTGACTTGCTCAAGGTCAGATAGTTAATTAAGGAGCAGAGCCAGAATTCTCAGAGTCATAGATTCATAGATTGTCAGACTTAGAAAGAACCTTTAGAATCATATTAATTATAGAACATCAGAGCTAAAAGTGTCCCTAGGGATCATCTGGGTCAAAATCCCAAACTTTCATTTTACAGATTAGGAAATTGAGGCCTGGAGAAAGGAAATAACTCATCCAAGGTGACTTACTAGAACCCAGGTCTCCTCCCTCCAGGTGTAGTGCTCTCTCCTCTCATTTCAGGGTCTCTTCAAACCTGATGCTCCTTCTATTATTCTACACAATCTTCCCATTCTCATCCTTGTTTAACAGAAGAGAAAATTGAACCCTGGAGAAGTACCCAAGATCACACAGCAAATTAGGACTGAGCTCTTCTATTCTTAAGAGCCCTGAAGCAGAAAGAGCTTCTTATTCTATTCCTGGTAGAGGGGGGAATGGCAGTGTTGGGCACCCTCAGAACTCATCTGTGGGACCAAAACACCACCTCCATTTCAGTGATGGGGAAAATGATAACCTGCTGAGACCAAGGTCCAGGGAGTGAACCATTGTTACCTCGAGAGCAAAGGAGGCCACCTCTTAGAGATTATTGAATCCCTAAATTTGTTCTGTGAAGTTTGTATTCAGTCAGAGGGCTATACTTGAGGACCTAGAGGGCCACATATGGTCTTGAGGCCATGGGTTCCTCACCCCTGATTCTAATCTAATCCAGTCCCCTAATTTTACCTGTAAAATGAAACTGATATCTCTAAGGGTGAAGGGATCTGAGTTGGAATCCAGAGACTGTAGGATCAGCATATTAGAGCTTAAAAAGGGTCTTTGGGGGCCAGCCAGTCTAACTTCTTCATTTTACAGATGAGGAACCTGAGACCCGGAGAGAATAAGTAACAGAGCAGAGTCCCACCCAGGTCATCTGGTCCCAAAGCCATGATTCTTTTCACTGCTTCACACCGGGTTGGAGTCTTGGCTCTGACTAGCTCTGAGATTTTTGGGGAAATTGTTCCAATTCTCTATGCCTCAATTTCCTTATCTATAAAATGGGGATAATAATAACTTTTCACTGTCTTCCTCACAAGGTTGTTGGAAGAGAATGCCCGTGTATGTGTTTTATTGTTGTTGTTAGTGAGCTGATAAAGAGCAAAAAACAAGATAAGGAACAGACTAATACCAGTCCCTAGATTGCATTGTCCATGCAGGGGATGCTACAAGATTTTAGAGAAATCTTGTATGAGATTGTAATGAACAGGAAGGACTTCATGGAAGATATCACCCCAGACTTGGTGCCAACATCTTACTCTTCCCTCTGCCTCTCCCTCTACAGGTTTTACACCTGCCAGGCTCTTTTCACATAGCCATCATCTCCACTGAGGCAGCTTGGGAACTCAGTAGATAGAGTGCTGGACCTAGAGTAAGGACAACCTGAGTTCGAATCCAGCCATAAACACTTGCTAGGTGTACAGCTCTGGGTAATTCACTTAACCGATGTTTCCCTCAGTTTCCTCACCTCTAAAATGGAGATAATAAACAATACCTACCTCACAGGGTTGTGAAGATCACATGAGATGATATTTGTAAAGTGGCTTAACATAGTTCCTAGTACTGTGTTTGCCATATAGTAGGAGCTTAATAAGTGCCTGGCTCATTGAGTTGAACGGATTGAGTTCATGTACTCTTTGCCACAGCCAACTTGGATTTACTTTCTGTCCCTTAAACATACTCTGTACTCTTCCATTTAGTTCATAATGCCTAAATGGAAGAAGTAGCTTCAGTGTTTTGAGATGAACATCATATCAGAGCTATTAAGGAGCATTTGAAAATGTGTCTTGATTTTCTTTAGAAGTTGTCTTTTTTAAACTTAATTATTTTTACATTTTAAGCATTCATTTTTAAATTTTGAGTTCCATATTCTCTCCCACCCTTTAGTTCCTCCTCCGCCCATTGAGAAAGCAAGAAATACGAAACCCATTATACATGTGAAGTCATGCAAAACATATTTCCTTATTATCCACGTTGCAAAAGAAAGGAAGAAAGAAAAAAAATTTTTAAAGTGAAGAAAAATATGCCTTAGCTTTTACTCAATGTCCATCAGTTCTCCCACTAGGGGTGGATAGCATTTTTCATGATGGGGCCTCTGGAATTATTATGAATCATTATATTGATCAGAGTAACAGTTGATTTGCAGCTGATTATCTTCATAGTGTTGCTGTTGCTATGTAGATTGTTCCCCTGGTTCTGCTCACTTCACTTTACATCAGTTCATATAAGTCTTCCCAGATTTTTTTTAAAACCACCCCCACTTGTCATTTCTTTTAGCACAAAAGTACTCCATCACAACCATACACCACAACTTGTTCAGCCATTCCTCAGTTGATTGGCATCCCCTTAGTTTCTGCTTCTTTGCCACTATAAAAAGGGCTGCTATGAATATTGTTGTACACAGATCTCTTTGGGGTAAAGACCCAGCAGTGGGGTTGCTGGATCAAAGGGTGTGCAGTCTTATAGACCTTTTGGGCATGGTTCCAGATTGCCCTCCAGAACAGCTGGACAGATTACAACTCTGCCAGCAGTGCATCTGTGTCCCTGCTTCTCCACACACCCTTCAGCATTTGTCATTTTCCTTTCCTCTCTTATTAGCCAATCTGATAGGTACAAGGTGGCATCTCAGAGTTGTTTTATTTTGCCGTCTCTCTCATTATTAGTGATTGGAACTGAATTAGTGGCCTTTCTTTGTCCTTAAGTGATTCTGCCTTTGAGACTGAGTTCTCCCAAGGATCTGAGTGTTATTCACCTCCGTCTCCCACAAGACGCCCAGTGTAGGGCACCACACAGGGAGAGCTCAGAAAACATGAAGAGACAGTGTGGCATAGTGCAGTGAGTTTGTTGTCTGTTCACTTGTCTCAGTCATGTCTGCCTCTGGGGTTTTCTTGGCAAAGGAGCTAGAGTGGTTTGCCATTTCTTTTTCCAGCTCATTTTACAGATGAGGAAACTGAGGCAAAGAGGGTTAAGTGACTTGTCCAGGGTCACACAACTAGTAAGTATCGGAGGCCATATTTGAGCTCAAATCTTCCTGACTCCAAGCCCAGCACTCTATTCACTGCACCACCTAACTACTCTGTACAGTGAGTATTGAGCTTATGATGAACAGATCTGAGTTCAAATCCTGATTCTGCCATTGATTTTCTGTGACCTTGAGCAGATTGCTTTTCTATGAACATCACTTCTTGATTTGTAAAACAGGGTTGGTAATATCTGCACAGCCTCTATCCCAGCGTGCTGTAAGGATCAGCTTGAGGCAGTATTTGTCTTTCTTTGGAGGATGGGGGGGGAATCGGAATCTATAATTTCACTAGTATAAGGAGCACCCAGTGAGTAAATACCCTTCACCTTTACAGATCAACAATTGTTCCACAGCTCACAGTGTCTGAGAGTTGTCTGGAGTCAAATCAGAGTAGTACCCAGCACACAGTAGATACTATATAAATGCTTGTTTCACCCCCACACTTCTTGCCCTAGAAGCTTACCCAGAAGGTCAAAATTAAGATTTGAGCCCAGGTCTTAACTTTGAGGCCTGCTGCCTGTACCCTGTCCCACACTGCCCCTCCAGAGTGATATAAATGCAGAATTGGGGCTCGCAAGAGTGTGCCTTCATCAAGAGCACATCATACCAAACTAAACCCATTTCCTTCTTTCAGAAATTGGGTTACTAGACCAGACGTGGGGGTGCTGGACAAAGTATAGTTAGATTGGATTTCAGAAAAGTATTTGACAAAGCTTCACTCGACATCTTTCTAGACAAGATGGGGAGAGACTGGTTAGATGGTGGTTCATTCAGGGAGATCGGAATGGATTGAAAGGGCTGACCCGTAAGTGATCCTTACTGGATCTGTTTGGAAGGAGGTCTTTAGGCCAGTGCCTCAGAGGTCTAGCCTTGGCCTTGTCTTAGGTGGTGATATCAGTGGCAAGATTATCAGATTTACAGATGACACAAAGTTAGAAGGGACAGCTGACATGTTGTTGACAGAATCAGGGCCCAAAAGGTCGGAACCAGTCTTGGCTTTTGTTTCTTTACTTATTGGCCTGTGAGAACTTTGCAAAATAACTGCATATAATCCACATCCATATATATATACACACACATATATTTACATGTATATGCATACATACATACATATATAATGCATGTACATGCATATCATGCACACATATATTCTCACAGACTAATACACAAGCACGATGCATGTATGCACACCTGGATAGTTAATGTGTGTTCATACAGCTGTGTATACAGATATGATATGTATGCTTATATGGTGCCTGTTAAATATATCAGCATGTATTTGGAAGTATGGAAGAATGTTAATTTCTGGAGTGTTTGTGAACTGTGCCATATGGATTTTTTTTTTTTTGAAGTACAAAGCTCTGAGGAAGGCCCTTGAAAGGACAATGAAAGGATCTCCCCAGGGCCAGTGGCCTTGTGGGAGAGGGATTAGTCCTCCTCTGTGTTGGATGAGGAGTCCTGGGTGGAAGGTGACCATGAGGCAGATTTAGCATGCTGTCAGGACAAACTTCCTTAGAATCCGCACAGTCAGAGAGTGGAAGGGATGACTTGGGAGGAGGTGAACGTCTTGCATGTTGTCTACCATTGGTAGAGGGATGTAAGCAAGAACTACCACTTTTCTTGGATTTTTAATTTTTTTAGAGAGGATTCCTGTTTATTTTGGAGGAGGTGGCCTCTGAGGTCCCGTCCAGCTCAGACTGTGTGCTCTTATCAAGGCCTTTAAGAATGTTCTCCCTTGGCGTTAGACATTAGAGATGCCATTCTGCTGGCAAATTCCACCTGCTCTCTGATACTGCAGTTGTTAACACCCTCCCGAGATCAATCCTTCTGGCCTTGGCTGAGGGGTAAGACAAGATGAAACTCAAGACCAGCTCTTTTGTTCCTTGAGTAGCTCTAATACAAAGCTGGGAGCTGGGGTTGGAATTTCAGTCCCAGCCCCCATTGTGGAGAGGGGGAAAATTCCCCCTCCCTTTCCCCCAACCCAGGCAGACTTCTCCCTGTGATGCCAGCGTCACCATTGCCCTTCCCCCAGCTCCTTGTGTCTTCCAGTTCCATCTGTCTCTCCTTCTGCTGGGAGGGAGGCAGGGAGGCAGACTGTGGCTGGCAGCAATGAGTGTGGGGGGCTTCTCCACTAACCTACCTCTCCCCTGCCCATACCACGGTGACCCAGGGCAGGGAGCTCTGCAGATATATGCCCTCTGGCACTGTTCTCTCCTCACCCCACCACACTCACCTCCCCATTTATATCTATATTTACTAGACTTGCAGATGGGGCTCCAATATACGCCACAGCTACCTCCAAGCAATGGAACTCACACAGTGTCTAGTTTCTTAGGTTTCAGCACCAGAAGAGATCCTAGGCATACTTAAGGTGCCTCATACAAAGCCTTCCTTTCTGTTATACCTCATTGGATTTAGAATGGAAAGAAACCTTGGAGAAAGAGCTTCATTTAGAAGATGGGGAAACTGAGGCTCAGAGAAGTTAAGAACTTTGCCTAAAGTCACACAGCACAAAGATTCCAATCTGGGGACTTGGGCTTCAAATCCAGTGCCCTTCTGGTCAGTCTGCTGGCCTCAGGTCTCTCCATTCTGCCATCCATCTGCCACTCAGCTGTCAAATTGATCTGACCATGTTACACTTCTGTTCAGTAAATTGCAGTGATTCCCTATCACTTTCAGTATGAAATCAAATAGAACCTTCTGTTTGGCTTCCAGAGCCCTTCCTCATCTGATCTCTCCCTCCTTTCCAGTTTTCTTACATCATGCTTATCCCCAAGGACACTGGCCTGTTGCTGTTTTTCGCATGAGACACTCTCTGTTCTGATTCTGGGCATTTTTCCTGGCAGTTCCCGAGGCTTAGAACTCTCTCCCTCCTCATCTCTGCTTCCCGGCTTCTTTCAGGTCCCAGTTAAAATCTCATGGGAAGCCTTCCTGATCCCCCTTAATTCTACTGCCTTCCCTCTGTTGATCTTCTTCACTTAATCTGTGGCTTGTTCGTACAGAGTTGTCTTCCCAGTAAGCTGTGATCTCCTTGAGAGCAGGGGCTGGCTTTGTTTATTTGTTTTTTCCTTTGTATCCCATAGTACTTGGCACAGGATGTGCCCTTAATACATACTTGTAGACTTGTTTCTTCTTATTTCACCATTCTGTGGTGCCTTTTTCTTTAATCAATGTTTTTGAATTGGATTTTGTTTTAGAGGAGGAAAAAAGAAAATCCTATATCTCCAAAACTTTTTCTGGGGGATGAAGGATAAGGCAGGGCTTAGTTGGGTCTCCAGGATAACAATCCCCTGCCTGTTTTCTTCCTTTTTGAGAAAGTTTCAGTACTGACCCTTAACTAGCTGTGTGATCTCAGACATTTGCTGTGTCTGAGCCTCAGTCTCCATCTGTAAAATGGGAATTATAACTTGTATTACCTCCCTCAATGGAGGAGTTGTGAGGAAACCAATTTGTAAACTTTAAATGCTAGTAGAGATTTGAACTGTTATTAATAGTTTTATTACCCAGCTTGGAATTTCCAAGTTAGTTATCTTCATAGAAGATGCTTAATAGACATTTGTTTAATTGGGTTTATGAGAGAAAGTGTAGTGTGGTGGGAAAAGCTGTGGGAGAAATCCCAAAGACCTGAGATTGAGACCTGGCTTTGCCATTTAATGGCTGTGTGACTCTGGGCAAATCACTCAACCTCTCTGAGACTCTGTAAAATGAAGTAATAATTGCAGTTTTATGTGCAATCTTTTTTTTTTTTTAATTATACTGTGTCATGGACATACTTATTTTATTCCATAAATAAAAAATAAAATAAAAATTTTAAATGGAGCAATAATCCTTATAACACCTCCCTCCCAGGCCCTTTGTGAGGACAAAGTTTTTTGAGCCTTGACCTTTATAGAAAAGGGAACTATCGGTCAAATAAATCTTCAATCCCAATTAAGTGTTCACATGTGGGCAGTGTTTTACAATTTATAAGATATTTTAATATTTACAAAGTTTTTCTGATTCCCTATTTCACTGTAACTCAGAGAAGGAGATGGGGTGGGGTCATTGTCCCTATTATATAGTTGGTTCTCAGAAGACATGCCATGAACTGTCTGGGCTTTACATGTCAAGGGAATTGGCCTGGGAATTATTGGGAATTTTATATTCTTGTGCAAGTTTCTAAGCTATGCTGCCAAACATAAACAATTCAGTGTGCCTTCCTCATAGCAAACATAGTTTGAGAACCACTGATTGATCTCATACCAGTGTAGAGCCCAGATCACCAGATCTCTGCTGTCCAAGGCCTTTTCCTGTGTGCCACAGTCTGCCCTTCAGAATTTCAGAGCAGTGACAGAACAAAGGCAAAGGTTACTTACTCTCTCTCAAAGACTCCTGATAAGAAATTGTAGCTGGTGTGAATAGGGCCAGCCATTCTGGAAAACCATTTGGAACCATTCCCAAAAAGCTATTAAACTATGCGTACCCTTTGGCCCTGCAATACCATTACTAGTCTATACCCCAAAGAGATCAAAGAAAGAGCAAAAGGACCCACGAGTACAAAGATATTTATAGCAGCGTTGTTTGCAGTGGAATAAAGTTGGAAACCGAGGGGGGTGTCTGTCAGTTGGGCAGTAGTTCAACAAGTTATGGTATATGAATATAATGGAATACTATTGTGCTATAAGAAATGATGAAGGAGGTGGTTTCAGAGAAACCTGGGAAGACTTATATGAACTGATGCAGAGTGAAGTGAGCAGAACCAGGAGAAAAATTTATATAGTAACAACAAGATAGTTAACTTTGAAAGTCTCAGGGACTCTGATCAGTGGGGTGACCAATTACAGTGGCAGAAGACTCATGATGAACCTTGCCACCTACCTCCTAATAGGAGAGCTGATAAACTCAGAGTATGATAGAGACATATATTTTTGGACATAGTGCAGGAATTTGTTTAGCTTGACTCTTCATGTTTATTCCAGGATTTATTTATTTTTTTCTTGATTGAGGAGATGCAAAGGAGAGAATGTGAATCTTTAAAAAAAAAAAAAAAGAACGCATGCCTGGCTCCATGGCATATCATAGTAACCACTAAATGAATGAAGTCTGACTGGCTTCCTGCTCCCGTCCCAGGTACAGGGAGCGGCTCCCTATCCCATGCCATTATCCGAACAGTGGCTCCCACTGGGCATCTGCACACAGTGGAGTTTCATCAGCAGCGAGCCCAGAAGGCTGAGGAAGAGTTCCGGGAGCACCGAGTGGACCGCTGGGTAACCGTAAGGAACCAGGATGTGTGTAAGAATGGCTTTGGTGTGTCCCATGTGGCCGACGCTGTCTTTCTTGACATCCCCTCACCCTGGGAGGCCATTGGCCATGCCAAAGATGCCCTGAAGGTTGAAGGTAAGTTATAGACTGTTGGCTTCATAGTATGAAAAAATATATGAGGTAGTTAAGGAGCATAGTAGATGGAGGACCAGCTCTAAAATTAAGAGTACCTGAGTTTAAATCCAGCCTCAGATACTTAGTAGCTGTGTGACCTTGTCACTTAACCCCAATTGCCTTCCCCCCCAACCAAAAAAAAAGGGTATGTGTGTATCAGAGTAAGCATGACCATGTGTATGTGAGTTAGTTTGCATCTGTCATTTTGTATGACAGAGAGAGAGTGTGTGTGCGTGTGTGTGTGTGTGTGTGTGTGTTTCTGTCTGTCTCCCTTGTGTCTGTCAGTCTCTGTTTCTCACTTAAAGTAGAATCATGACTGCTCTGAAGTATATTGTTGCTGATGACCCCAGCAGATCCCCTGTTTCCTTGGATGAGGGAGAGGGTATATTTGGAAATGACAAAGCAGCATGTAGGTGTGTAGTGTAGAGAACAAGCCTGGCTTAGGAGGCAGGAGGCCTTGGGCAAACTCTTTCCCCTCTCTGGGCCTCAGTTCCCCCATCTAGACTCTCTCAGATTTCCATTCTAGATCTGACATCCTATGGGTCTTTGATTCTAGGGTCCTTTTTTGCTCTGACATTCCATGTTCTCTGTTCTAAGCCTCCTTCCTGATCTGACATTCTGTGTTCTCTGTTGTGAGGCCCCTTCCAACTATGTCATTCTGTGTTCTGTGTTCTAAAGCCCTTTCCAGCGATAGCATTCTGTATTCTATGTTCTAAGGCCCTGTCCAGCTCTGACATTCTATGTTCTAGGATTCCAAGGTTTCTTTTCCTGCTCTGACATTCTGTGTTCTATGACTTTAAGGCCCCTTCCAGCTTTGACATTCTTTGTTCAGTGTTCTAAGGCCCTTTTCCACCCTGACATTCTTTGTTCTAAATGTTCTTTCCTCCCTCTTATCCAGTATTGTTCCTCACAAGCGCTCAGCAGAGGATGGGAGATAGTCTGTGTGCTTTGGCTCAGACTTTATCCCATCTGCTCATCTCCCTGCTAGGCCTCGGCCTGGTGGGAGGAGAACAGACCTTCCAGCATCCGCAGGTCCTGAGTCTGTGCTTTCCAGGGGAGCCGAGGATCAACAGATAGTCATCCTGGGCCCACAAAGTGTATGCTCCTGGACCTTGCCCAGTCTCCTAGCTGACAGCAGTGATTGGCAAAGGAGCCAAAGACCGAGAAGAATGCCTCATGCTTTAGTATCTGAAGGCTTACCAGCTACTTTCATACATTGCTCCCTGAAAGAGCAGGCCTCAGCTTAGCCATCCCAGAGGGAATCTGGAATGTGACCAGCCATGCTGACAGCAGGCCCCGGAGGCAGAGGAGGCAGGACAGTTAGTGACCAGCTGGCTCCTTTGGGGTCCAGGCCACCCTTACGATCATCTGTTACCGGATCTCATTTTCTTCCTGGTCTTTGTGCATTGATGCAAACTATCCCCTCTTTCTAATAGACTGCTTTCTCAACTTTTTCTCTGGAGATCTCTCTTCCTTGAAGATGTAGCTCTTAGAAACATGGTACCATGAAGTCTTTTTTTTTTTTTTTAAAGGAAATAGGGTTAAGTAATTTGCCCAGCATCATATAGCTATTAAATGTCTGAGGCTGGATTTGAATTTTGGTCCTCCTGACTCCAGGCCTGGTGCTCTGCACTGTGCCATCTAGCTGTTTTGGCATCATGAAGTCTTTCCAGATTTCCTCTCAACTGAAAGTGACCCTTCCCTCCTCATATTTTCCCTGGGCACTGTGCCTGGTCCTCCTTTGCCCTATCATACCCTACTTTATATCAGATTTATTTGTTTATGTATCCTGTCCCTCCTATTAGATTATCACAGCCTTGTGCTAAGATCCATGGGTCAGAGATGGACAGATGACTGGACTGGTGGGTAGAAAGATAGATAGATAAATTATTATGAGAATTTTCAGGGTCTTTACTCGCTAGTGCCCAAATAAGCCAGCATGGAATATAGGCAGATAGGCAAACTGCAGCTCATTTCTCTCTCTCTCTCTCTCTCTCTCTCTTTCTCTTTCTCTCTCTCTCTTTCTCTCTGTCTCTCTCTCTGTCTGTCTGTCTCTCTCTCTCTCTCACCAGGAGTGTGATAGATGTGTATATCTCACAATTCTGCAAATGACATACACAAATGTGTGTGTATGTATTTTCTCCTGAGCTATGTAACCCAGAGAGTAACTAGGGAAGATGTGTTACGGTTTTGTTTTGTTTTTTTTTTGAGGGGGGAAGGCAGGGCAACTAGGGTTAAGTGACTTGCCCAAGGTCACACAGCTAGTAAGTATTAAGTGTCTGAGGTCAGATTTGAACTCAGGTCTTCCTGTCCCCAGAGCTCGGGGCTCTATTTACTGTGCCACCTAGCTGCCCCAAAGATTCTTTTTTTTTTTAAGGGATATTTAAATTTAAATTGTTACAAAGGAAAGAATGTGTCCTTGTTAGCATGGCCATTTACATAGACTAAAGAAAACTTGTACCTTCTTTATCATTTTAGCATTCCTTAAGGGCCTACTACAGGCTTTATCAGAAGGAGATAACTTTCTTGGAATATTTTGTCTTCTGTAGCCCCAAAGAGATTAGGGGGGAAGGGAGATATTGAAAAAAAGCTTGCTGAGACATTGCATAGTATAACAAAACAAAAGAAACAAACTGACAAATACAGAACAAAATAGTATTAGTTCTGTCAACCCTCAACAGATTATGTTTCACTCTTAGCAAATCCTCTTCCAGCAGATAGGTAGACTGGTAAATAGATAGAATACTTATTAATTGCTCACTATGTAAAGGCATTGTGCTAAGCATTGAAGATACAGATATGAAAAAGCTACTTGATTCCTACCTTAAAGGAGCTTGCATTCTAATGGGGCAAGACTTCCCAGGCTGGAACTTTGGACTCAGGGCAGGGCTTTGGAACTAAACAGACCCATTACACTTCTGGGAAGTGGGTTAGAGCCTGAGCTCCAGCAAGGTAGGGCAAAAGCTCAACTCTCAGAGCTAGGGGACCCGTGGGCAGAGCCTGAGTTTCCAGGGGGAAGAAGATGAGATTGGTGATGATGACCAGGGAGCAGGCAACATGGTGAGGAGGTGATCAGAAGGGATAAGACACAGGCCCTGCTCTCCGGGGTTTGGGAGCAGAAGACAGGGCTTCAGATCTTGACCTTTCTATCTATGTGTGGACCCATCTCATCTTCTTTACGAGACTGTGGCATCCCCAAAGTCTGGGGCTGGTTCTCATTCGTCTGTCTCCCTCAGAGTATAGAACAGCAGGCCCAGAACGGGCATTGGAGAATATCTGCTGATTAAAAAGAAGCACTTCCTCCCTTCCTGTGGAGAGCTACTCCCTCCCAGGCCTGGCCCCCCCCCCCCGCCCCCAACTCACCACTCATGCTCCTGACTGCAGATACAAGATAAAAGAACCCTGCAGAAGGGATGGGAACTAGACGGAGTCTGGACCACCCGGGCATGGTCCTCAGGCTGTGAGGAGGAAGGTGACTGACTACATTTCCCTTCCTCCTTCAGGAAGATTGGCCACAGTTAGAGGGTTACTGCTGTCTAGACAAAACTAGGCTTCAGATGGCTCTTTTGGGAGCCTTCCTTTGCAAGTGAAAGCTTGTCCCAAGGAGACTTTAAGAGGTGCTGCTTCTGATCACCAGGGCAGTTTTGTTTACCTCATCTCCCAGTCCTGGGAGGTCCCTTCCATGGCTGTTTTTCCCCAAGAGGACAAACCCAACAGAGGATAAGACTGGTGAAATGGAGACAGCACCAGACTTGAGTGTAGGAGACTTGGGTCTTAGTTCTGGCTCTCCCTCTGAATTGCTGTATGATCTTTATATTTTTAAATATATATAATTTTTTTTAATTTTACAATTAAATACAAAATGATAAATGAAAAATGTGCACAGCAGGCCATAAGAGAGGATTCAATATAAAACAATAAATTTCCATTTCAAGAAAACCTATATAATAAATACTACACATTGTTTTTAAAGCTGCCCAACTTTTTTTTGCTTCCTTATTGGTTTTCTTTTGTTCTCTGCTATGCACTTTTTATCTTGTTTTTTCCCCTCTCTCCCGGGGCTGTAATTAAGCATGGAATTACACACACACACACACACACACACGTATATATGTGTATAGATAGATATATACATAGATATCTAAAAACATGGATATGTATACTCTCATATGTAAAACCATACTATGCCTCCTTCCTCCTGTCATCTCTTTCTCTGAAGGTGGATAGCATCTACCTTCGTAAGTCCAAATCTTTCTATATTTTAATAAACCAACCAGCTCATCATTTCCTATATGACAATAATCCTTTCTGGATTCAAACAGCATCTTCCTTCATAGGATCCTTGAGGTTAATTTGGATATTTATAACAGAATGATTTAGTTGCTCAAAGTTGTTCTTAAAGCAATTCTGCTTCTACTGTATACAGTGTTCTCTTGGTTCTGCTCATTTTACTCTTCGTTATTTTGTGAAGGTGTCTGTGGTTTTCTAAAATCATTGAGCTCATTCACTTCAGTAGTACTTCGTTCAGTTACGTATTGCTAGA